>PVLC010011134.1:0-48105 GCA_004027655.1 Graphiurus murinus
TTTGTTTTTTTTTTTTTTTTTTTGCGGTATTGGGGATTGAACTCAGGGGCATTCTACCTCCGAGCCACACCCCCAGCCCTATTTTTTATTCTTTTATTTTGAAACCGAGTCTCACTAAGTTGCGGAGTGCCTCACTAGGTAGCTGAGGCTGGCTGCGAACCCGGATCCTCCGGTCTCCGCCTCCCGAATGCTGGGATTACAAGCGTGCGCCACCACGCCTGGCTTCTTTACTTCGTTATTGTCCAGCTGACTGAATCCTTTTTGCTACCTGGTTAGTATCTCAATTTTTTTTGAAACTTTTCTCTCCATACCACTAACTTCCTGAATACTATCACCAGTCTAGACTTCTGTGAAATTTGGTACTCATGACCGACCTTTCCTCCTTCTAGGACTTTCTTTTCCTTTAAATGTGAAAATTTTCAAACATTCAGAAGAGTAGACACATTGGTATGCTGAATAATATGTACACATTGTCTAGTTGAACCACTAATATTTTTCACCATATTTGCTTCATCTACTTTTTTTCTATTTTATAGTTAATTATGGACATGTTGGTCCCTAAGCCCTTAAGACTCTTAAGTATGTCCTCTAAAAAGTAACATGTTCCTACATAAATCCCAATACCATTTCACACTAAAAAAAATAGCTATAATCTCTAATATTTTAAAGTTCTAGTTCAAACATGTTTCTTTCATCTGTCTCCCAAATGCCTTTTATGTCTGGTTAATTCCAGCCAGGATCTAAGTAAGGACTGTGAATTGCATTTGGTGGGTTATGTTTTTTAAGCCTCTTTAATCTTGGATGGAATGTTTGTGCCTCCATTTTTCCCCATTATATTGATTTATTGAAGAGGTAGTATCAATTTTATCAAAAAAGTTCCCCTTCTCATTTAATTTTGTTTCCTTGGTGTCTATAGTTCGTCTAATCCAGGGTTTCTTAGCAATGACACTATTGACATTGGGGGGCTCTCTTGGCTTTGTAGGATGTTTAGCATTTCTCCTGGCCTGCCACCCATACCAGTTATTTTTAGACATTGCTAAATGTCATTGGGAAACAAAATTGCCTAGTTGAGAACTACTGATCAAATTTCTTATCTTTTCTCACTAGTTCACATCTGTCAAACCACATTTATTAAAAATTCAATTTTTGAATTATAATTAGTCAAGCTGGGCGTGGTGGTACATGCCTGTAATCCCAGTACTTGGGAAGCTGAAACAGGAGGATTTCAGGTTCAAGACCAGACTCAGAAACCTAATGAGGCCCTCCTCAACTTAGTGAGACCCCACTAAAAAAAAAAAAAAAAAAAAAAAAAAAAAACTGGGCATGGTGGTGCATGCCTATAATCGCAGTAATTGGGAGACTGAGACAGGCAGATCACAGGTTTAAGGACAGCCTCATCAAGTAATGAGACTCTCACCAACCTAGTAAGACCTCGTTTCAAAACAAAAAATAAAGTAGGGTTAGGGGTGTAACTTGAAGATAGAATGCCCCTGGGTTCAATTCCCAGTAAAACACACACACACAGACACACACACACACACACACACACACACACACACACACACACAACCATAACTACTATTTAGGGCTTCTGAATAGCAAAAATAACCATGCAGAAGGGATAGTATTTTACAGGACACAAAGAATCTCCCCACCCCAAGGCATTAGTTGATTACACTGCTCCCTCTAGAATTATATTTAAAAGGGTAACATAGGAGCTGGATGCAATGGTGCACACCTGTGATCCCAGTACTTGGGAGGCTAAAGCAGGAGGAACACAAGTTTGAGGCCAGCCTGGGCAATTTAGTGGGATCCTGTGTCAAAATAAAGGGCTGGGAGCGTAGCTCAGAGGTAAAATGCCCCTAATTTCAGCCCTCAATACCACGCATGCACACATGTGCACACATACACATACCCCAAACAAAGGAACATAGGATACTAGAAGTTCACACTGTGTCCTTTAATAAATAGGAAGTAGGTGGAAGCTTACTTTTCTGTATTTTTTTTTTTTTTTTCGGTACTGGGAATTGAACTCAGGGGCATTCTACCTCCGAGCTATACCCCCAGTCCTATTTTTTTTTTTTTTTTAGTCTTTATTTTGAAACCAGTCTCACTAAGTTGCGGAGTGCCTCACTAGGTAGCTGAGGCTGGCCTCGAACCCGGATCCTCCGGTCTCAGCCTCCCAAATACTGGGATTACAAGCGTGCGCCACCACGCCTGGCTACTTTTCTGTATTTTTGTGGCTGTAGACTGTTGGGGTATAAGAGAGATTAATATGTTTCCTCCCTGTCCTCCAGCTCCAAGAACATCAAGAGGAGGTTGAAGGAATGATGAATGCCATCTTCAGGGGTGTCTTTGTTCACCGGTACAGGTGAGTTGATAGGCTTCTCTCACTGAAGCAACTGCTTCTTGGATGTGGAGTATAAGTGACAAGCCCCACTCTAACCCAAAGTATTTGGTTAGCCCAGAACTACTGTAACTAGAGCATAAATTCTACGAACAGATGTTTCAGATTAATAAGGCTTAGTTTACTTCTACCGACAAAGGATCTTGGAAGCTCTTCTAGGAGATAAAATAAGAGGATAAGGCATTGCAGAGTATTCTGCTCCAACTTTGCCCAAAGCCAGCCCCTGCCCCTCATCTGTGGGGTTGGGACCTGAGTGGACAAGAACAGAGAGCTAAAAGACAGCTTTTCTGATGCATGTGTGTGGCTCAGCAAGCCTTTTTCTTGGCCAGTCTGCTTCCATGTGCTAAGGTCAGGGGAGCTTTATATTGTTTAAGGAACTAGTAGAATTAAGTTTCAAAAAATATTTGTAGTAGTTTCTTACTTTTATCTAGATTTCAGTTTTTGCCTTTATGGAAACTGTCACCTGATTAAATCTTTTCTTTAAGTGGAACTAAAATATATAAGCCAGTTGTGGTGGTGCACACTTGTAACCCCAGTATTTGGAAGGCTGAGACAGAAGATGGCAGGTTCAAAGTCAGCCTCAGCAACTTAGGGAGGCTCTCAACAACTTAGCGAGACCCTGTTTTAAAATAAAAAATAAAAGTTGGGCATGATAGCACACGCTTGTAATCTCTACCTGAGAGGCTGAGACAGGAGGATCACAGGTTCCCAACCAGCCTCAGCAACTTAGTGAGGCTCTCAGCAACTTAATGAGACCCTGTTTACAAATAAAAATAAAGTAGGTCTGGGAGTGTAGCCTGGAGGTAAAAGGCCTCTAGATTCCATTTCCAGTACCACAAAAAAAAAAAAAAAAGGTCTTCAGTACATGCTATATGCATATATAGAAATATCACACTGAATTCCATTAATGTGTACAATTAATATGTGTTAATAAAAATAAAACAACAGAAAAAAATATAAATTTTTGTGTGAGAGGGTTATCTGGTAAGATGGAAAGCAAATTTAGAGAGAAGATGAGTCAGCTTATCTCTCCTTTAGGGACATCCTTCCTGAGATTCGTGCTATCTGCATTGAAGAGATTGGGTGTTGGATGCAAAGCTACAGTACCTCTTTTCTCAATGACAGTTATTTAAAATATATTGGCTGGACCTTGCATGATAAGGTGAGAGTCAAGTCAGTCTCCTTTTCCCTGTTCCCCTCATCCTGTTTCCTGCTCTCAAGATACTTCAGCTTTTCCTGGTCTGGTCATTTAGACATTTCACTGAGTAAGCAGTGATCAACCCATCAAGGCACTCAATTTTGTAATTCCCCCAGTACTAAGGAGGGTAGGAAAACCATATCAAAGAGACAAAATGCCTTCAAGCCTGAGGTGTAGCGTGTTGCACACCTGTAATCCCAGTACTTGGGAGACTTGCAGGAGGATTGCAAATTCAAGGCCAGCTTCAGCAACTTAATGATATTCTGTTTGAAAAATAAAAAGGGACAAGGAGCCAGACAAGGTGGTGCACACCTGTAATCCTAGTACTTCGGAGGCTGAGACGGGGGATCACAGGTTTGAGGACAGCCTTACCAAGTAATAAGACTCTCATAAGCCTAGTGAGACCCTGTTTCAAAATAAAAATTAAAAAAAAAAAAAAAAACAAGGCTGGATCCAGGAGTGGTGGTGCATACCTATAATCCCAGTCCTTGGGAGGATGAGACAGATTTGAGGTTGACAGCCTCAGCAAGTAGTGAGACTCTTATCAACCGAGGGAGACCCTGTTTCCAAACAAGAAATAAAATCAGGCTGAGGGTGCAGCTCATAGGTAGAATGCCTTTGGGTTCAATCCCCAGTACCAATAAGTAAATTAATAAATTAATAAATAGGACTGGGGGTATAGCTCAGAGATAGGATGCCCTGGGTCTCAAGCCCTAATATCACACACAAAAAAATAGATCAATCCCCAATACCTGTTCCTCCCACACACACAACAAAACAAAACTGAGGTATAACAGGGAGAAAGACTTTCCCTCTGAAAGAACAACAAAGTCATTGATGGATTCATAGCACAAGTGCTAGGATGGTAGCTAGGGGATTCCTTTCGTCATGATTGCTCAATTCTTCTGTAATTCTTTTGTGTTTTGAATGAGACAACAGCTAGCTCTTCACTGTCTGTTACATCTGAGAGTCCTCAGGGTTGAGGGAACCCAGACCCAGAATGAGGAATCTACAAGGGCTAAGGAGGCTCAATAGGGGTGAGTTGTTGGTTATGTTTCCTTCTCTTGTTTAACAGCACCGTGAAGTCCGTCTGAAGTGCCTGAAGGCTCTGGAAGGGCTGTACAGCAACCAGGACCTGACCGCACGCCTGGAGTTCTTCACCAGTCGCTTCAAGGTAAAATAGAGATAGCTCCCTGTGCTGAGCTCTTTGCTGTGGTTCCTCTTTCCCCTCATATCTTTCTATTTCTGTTGCTCTGATATATTGTTAGCTATTTCAGCATCTGTTTCTGTACTTCTCTTTAGGAATCTCTTAAATTCTAAGAGAATGTGATGTTTTGGAACGGGTTCAGTGAGATACTAAATGTCGTTTTCCTTCCCACAGGACCGGATGGTTTCCATGGTCATGGACAAAGAGTATGATGTGGCGGTGGAGGCTGTCAGGTTGCTGACGCTTATCATGAAGTGAGTCCTGGGAAGTGGGAAGGTAGCATCTCGGACTTAACCTTTCCGGGATCAGGCAGGTTCCTCCAGAGTCCTTTCCCCACCTGTCATAGGCTCACTCTTCCTTATGTGCAGGTTGAAAAACAGGTCATTCCTAAGTTGTACTATCTCAAGGGGGAAACTTTACTGTCTCCTCTTGCTCTTCATAGTCCTCTGGCTTCCACTCTTCATTTAAAAGTTCTCTGTGAGTCACATCCTTGTTGGGGTTTTTTGTTTGTTTTTTTCCAGCCCCAGTTGTGCTAGGGGACAACATGTATACCCACAGGCTCTTTTTCCTTTTCTCCTGGCAGGAACATGGAAGGAATGCTGACCAATGCAGACTGTGAGAGCATCTACCCTGTTGTGTATGCCTCTAATCGTGCCCTGGCCTCTGCCGCAGGGGAGTTTCTGTACTGGAAGTGAGTACAGTTCCTCATGCATTTATTTTACACCATTCTCTGTTGTTTCTCTTTCTCAAGCACTGCTGTTCTGCCTGAGGACTCCCTATCCCTGCTGAAGTCTCTTGGTGTCACCTTTCCTCTCTTACCCCTTGGACTTTCCTTGGCTTTGCACCTTTCCCCTTTCCCCTCTCCTTGAACTGTTCCTTCCCTCCATGGTGATGGTTGTACCCCTGCCTCCCTCCCACAATATGCCTTTCCTTTGTGTCCACCCCTTCAGGCTCTTCTACCCTGAGTGTGAGATGAGAGCAGTGGATGAAAGAGAGCGACGCCGAAGCCCACGTGCTCAGAGGACTTTCTTCCGCCTTTTGCTGTCCTTCTTTGTGGAAAGTGAGGTGACTTGTGAAGGATATTATCTAGCTATTATGCATAAGACCTACAAGTAGAGGTCAGGGGTGGCCACTGTGGAAGGAGGGTGATGTTTACCAACAATCACTATGGAGCAGTTTTATGTGGCATTGGTAACCCACCCTGTGCCCTCTTCCTACAGCTTCATGACCATGCTGCTTACTTAGTAGACAGTCTGTGGGACTGTGCAGGACCTCAGCTGAAGGACTGGGAGAGTCTGACAAGCCTGCTTCTGGAGAAAGACCAGAGTGCGTACCACCTTGTAGTCTAGGATGGGGATTGTGAAATCCTAGTGTGAAACCAGGAGAGAGTTTATATGTGACTTGTAAAAAGCAGCAGAGGTGGCATAGGGTATCAGGAAACTTGGAGATGGAGGGTGGCTAATCTGTGACTCTGTCTTTGATCCTCCTGCCACCCTAGACCTGGGCGATGTACAGGAGAGCACGTTGATAGAAATCCTTGTGTCCAGTGCCCGGCAAGCTGCAGAGGCTCACCCACCTGTAGGACGGGTGACTGGGAGGAAGGTATGTCGTGAGGGGCACTTTAGTGAGGTTAGTAGTATTGAAGTCAGATATATATTGTCCATCCTTATCCTTAGGTCCTGGTTTAGGGCTCTCCATCTGCCCTTCAAAGATTTTCATCTCCAGGAAAAAAGAAATCTGAAGAGAGCTGCTGAATTTTCTTTCCCTTCCTGGGCAGAGATGATCAGGGGAAGGAGGGATGCCCAGCCACACCCACTAGACCTGGTGTTTCTCCATGATTTTCCCTACCCCCAAATTACTCTAATTCTAGGGCTTAACTGCTAAAGAACGAAAACTCCAAGCTGATGACAAGGTGAAGCTGACTGAGCACCTCATCCCCTTGCTGCCCCAGCTCCTGGCCAAGGTAGAACAGCTGCCATTCAGCCCCATAGCATGAGTGGCTGAAAGACAACAGCCCCAAGGAGGGATGGGAGAAGAATTAGCCTGTTGGCTAATAAGTAGGGCTCCCTCCCTATCACCATAGTTCTCGGCTGATGCAGAGAAGGTTGCTCCCCTGCTCCAACTTCTCAACTACTTTGACCTTAGCATCTACTGCACTCGGCGCTTGGAGAAGGTGAGGATCTCTTTCCTCTTCCTCCCTGTTTCCCTGTGAGGGCTAAGGGTTCCACTGTCAACATCTACTATTTTACAAGAACCTGGATTCCAGAAAAATCAATAAGCCCTTTCTTTCTTAGACATCCTATCCTTGAAGTGTACTGCTTTCAGCCCTGCTTCTCATCTCCTCCAACCCATCCCCCTCCACACTATCTTCTCCCATCTTTTTCCCTCTCAGCACCTGGAACTGCTCTTGCAGCAGTTGCAGGAGGTGGTAGTGAAACACGCAGAGACAGATGTGCTGGAGGCTGGAGCCCATGCCCTCTATCTGCTTTGTAAGCCTGAGTTCACTTTCTTCAGCCGAGTGGACTTTGCCCGCAGCCAACTAGTGGATCTGCTGACTGACCGCTTTCAGCAGGAGCTTGAAGAAATGCTGCAGGTAGGAGCTGGGGCTAAGTGATGGGAAACCCAAATGGAAGGTGAGAAGGCTTTAAGACCAGGAACATAGATGGATGAGTTCTTAAGAAAATCCTGCTGTGGACTTACTTTCTTCCTCAGTCGTCCTTCCTAGATGAAGATGAGGTATACAGTCTGGCAGCCACTTTGAAGCGCCTCTCTGCCTTCTACAAGTGAGCAACTTCCCTCCTGCTCCCTTCTATTTTTCCTGATGTCTATGGAGTTGATTCCCTTTGTTCTATTCCAATATAATGTTTCCCTCTTTGCCTGCAAAGCGCTCATGATCTGACTCGCTGGGAGCTCTATGAACCGTGCTACCAACTTCTCCGGAAGGCTGTGGACACTGGAGAGGTTCCTCACCAGGCAGGTAGACAGGCTGGAGGTGTGGAGGCAAGAGAGGAGTTTTTAAGGACCTGTGTCCCAGGTGGCCACACCTTTCAGGCAGGCCCAATCCCAGGGTGTGGAGTGGACTTGTGAAGGAAGATCATGTGGGGTCACTTCTTTCTGGAAGGCAGGCCATACTTTAGTGCCTGAAAACAGCCCTTCTCTCGGGATATTGGGGGGTTCTAGGAGACTGTGAGTTAATTAGAGAGATGTAAATTTCTACCTGTTTGGTTTTCCTGTTTCATTTTCTGTCTTCTTTATTTGTGTGTATGTAAGCCTGTTTGTCTCCCTTCCTCACTCCTTCACTCTCACCAAATGCCCCTCACCCTCCTGAAATTTCCTATTATAGGTGATCCTGCCAGCCTTGACTCTCATGTATTTTTCCATTCTCTGGATGCTAACCCACATTTCAGGGCCAGATGCTTCCCAGGTAAATATAGGCCTAAGGAGGGAACTGGGATGGAGGAGCCTGTGTCTTCATTCCTCCTCGAATTCCTCTATCTCCACAGAAAGAGCTGTTGAGTCTGAAGGGCAGAATGGTGGCCTTCTGTGAACTCTGCCAAAGCTGCCTCTCAGATGTGGATATGGAAATCCAGGAGCAGGTGAGCATTTACTCAAGTGGGAGCAAGGAGGCGAGTGTTGCCTTCAGTCTGAAGAGACCCCATTTTACAGGGAAATTAGTTATGTAATTTCTATCTTGATAAATATATTTTTTCAATCTGTTTTTTTCCAACAGGCTTTTGTCTTATTAAGTGATCTACTTCTCATCTTCAGCCCTCAGATGATTTCAGGGGGGCAGGACTTCCTTAGGCCCCTCATCTTTTTTCCAGAAGCTACCCTCCAGTCTGAGCTAGCCAGCTTCCTCATGGATCATGTCTTCCTCCAGCCTGGAGACCTGGGCAGTGGTACAAGGACTCTATGCCTGGGGCTCAGGAAAGGTTTGGGGCTGGGCTTGGCTCAGGAGGTCAGAACAGGAGGCTTCAGTCTGTGATTGCATTCTACCTTTGATGGACCAGGTAATTCCCAGGATGACCATGCACAGATAGAGCAGCTGCACCAGCGGCGCCGCCTCCTGGCCGGGTTCTGCAAGCTGTTGCTGTATGGGGTTCTAGAGCTGGATGCAGCCTCAGATGTTTTCAAACACTACAACAAGGTACAGTGAGGCACTACAACCACAGAGAAGAGGGGACCAAGTTGACCACAGTTATGACTTGAAATACTACTGCATCTCAGAAAGGAAGGGGGATGAACCGGAGAGGATAAGGCTTAAAAAGGAGAAGTAGGAGGGAATGGCAGTAGGAGTTTAGGATAAAGGGACAAAGAAGTGATTTAGTAGTAAACGATGATGGAGAAAAGCTGTTAAGACATTCATTGGGAAATAACTTATTCTTCCTGTCCAGTAATCTGTTATTTCTCCAAAACCCAGTCCACAGGATAGGGTAATGTAAAAAGGGGGAAAAATGGAGGAGAGACCTGTCCTCACAAGATACTTAGATGTGTACCTCTGTCCAATCAGCCCTCCATGGTGAGCACCTCCCATGTGCCCAGCATTCCAGGTGCTGAGGGCACAGCAGTGAACAAAAAGACTAAAGCTCATGTTCCATGGAGCTTCCACTTGTGTGAAGAAACACATAGGCTTTGGTGCTCCATGAGAGCAGGCACTGGCAGACTTACTCCTTCCCTTTGCCAAGAATTGCACTCTGGCGTAGTTTTTCCCCTTATGTTTTTACTTAAACTCATTTCTTTTGGACTCCGCACTTACCACTTAGAGGTGATGTGTAGTCGGAGTTATTTTGTGCTTAGATTCATGTTTCCCTACCTAAGGCTCTTTGGGAAAGAGGCATGATTAAGGATGTGAAGGAAAAAACAAAATACAAAGTCTTTTCTTATGGTCATACATTATCTTCTCCATTTTATATCTCTCAGTTCTACAATGACTATGGTGATATTATCAAGGAAACATTAACTAGAGCAAGGCAGATTGACCGAAGTCATTGTTCCCGAATTCTGCTGCTGAGCCTCAAGCAGGTAATCCCTTCTGTCCAGAGGTCTGCAAACCTATGGCATGCTCTCCCTGGAGTCCCCATCCCTGTCCACCCTAAGCCTTGTAAAGAATCTAAGATCTTCAGAGAAGGAACTTTGTGGTGGCGCATGCCTGTAATCCCAGTACTTGGGAAACTGAGATAGGAGGTTTGAAGCCAGCCTCAGCAACCTACCAAGGCCTTAAGCAGCTTAGTGAGACCTCATTTCAACCTAAAAAATAAAATATGGTTGGGGGTATAGCTCAGAAGTAGAATGCCCTGGGTTCAAATCCCAGTACCACAAAAATAAAAAAGAGCAAGAGAAGGAACTTGGTTATTTTGACTCTTATTTTACATGACACCTTCATGTAAAAACTTCTTCACACCTAGTAAATCCTTAAAAAGTCTGTTTCTAACTGACTTGGCAGTTTCTACCTCAACCCTATAGAAATCAACTATCCTATTGATTGATAGGAAATTCCTAATTATTTTTTCAGTCTGTTCCATTGCCACCTTCAGTTACTGTAGATGTTTTTACTTATTGTTACAGAGAAGGGCTAAAGGCTCTTTCTGCTTCAGGGAGTCTAGAGATCAAGGCAATGTTCTGGGAGGAAAGAGAGTAAAAGGACTGGATGGCATTTCTTGGAATTTCTGAGAAGAAAAGGGAATGTCATACTTCTCTGTGCTGTCTTGTTCCTCTCTTTTCCAAACATGTCATGTCTCCTGGGCACAGCTGTACACAGAACTGCTGCAGGAGCAGGGGCCCCAGGGCCTGAGTGAGCTGCCAGCCTTTATGGAGATGAGGGACCTGGCCCGGAGGTTTGCCTTGAGCTTCGGACCCCAGCAGCTGCAGAATCGTGACCTGGTAGTCATGCTGCACAAGTGAGGAAGTGCTGGTTGGAGGCTGGGTTCAGGGAGGGCTGGGAATGAGGTGGGAGCATAAGCATGTGAAGAAGTAGCAACCAGGTTGTTGGTGTGTATACTTTTAGAGACAAGTGGTGGGAAAGGCACCCTTGGACAGGATAGCTCAGCCTTGGGAGGGGAGTGGGAAAGGACCATCTTCCTAAAATAATTCTGCCCAACAAGGGAGGGCATCAAGTTCTCCTTGTCTGAGCTTCCTCCGGCTGGCTCCTCTGGTGAGCCCCCAAATCTGGCATTCCTGGAGCTGCTTTCAGAATTCTCCCCACGCCTCTTCCATCAAGACAAGCAGCTGCTGTAAGTCACTGGGTGGATGGGTAGAGATGGGGATTACAGAGAGACCCTACGTGGGTATGGTGGTGCATGCCTATAATCCCAGTACTTGGGAGGCTGAGATAGGAGGATCGCAGGTTTGAGGACAGCCTCAGCAAATAGTGAGACTCTTATCAACCTAGCAAGACCCTGTTTCAAAATAGAGGGAGATGCCAGGCGTGGTGGCGCACGCTTGTAATCCCAGCATTCGGGAGGCTGAGACCGGAGGATCCGGGTTCGAGGCCAGCCTCAGCTACTCAGCGAGGCACTCCGCAACTTAGTGAGACTCGGTTTCAAAATAAAGAATAAAAAATAGGGCTGGGGGTATAGCTCGGAGGTAGAACGCCCCTGAGTTCAATCCCCAGTACCACCACAAAAAACAAACAAAAAAAAACAGAGGGAGAGAAGAAGAAGAGGAGGAGGGGGGGGAGGAAGGGGAAGGAGGAAGGGAAGGGAGGGAGGGGGGAGGGGGAAGGGAGGGAGGCAAGGGAAGGAAGGAAGGGCAGAAGGACAGGCCCTGGGCACTTCAATCTCTCCACCCCATCCCTTCCTTAGATTGTCCTACCTGGAAAAGTGTCTACAGCGTGTCTCCCAGGCCCCTGGCCATATCTGGGGTCCAGTCACTACCTACTGCCACTCCCTCAGCCCTGTAGAGACCACAGCAGAGGCCAGCCCTCAGGGCCACCCCCACTCCAAGAAGAGGCGCATTGAAGGTAGAGTGCTGGGGCTGGACGTCGATGTGGTCAGTACTGTGGTTGTGGTTGCCACTGCTTAGATAAGTAGGAAGAGACAAAGACATCTTCCTTTAGAGCATTTGATAGTAAAGGCTGTGGCAGAAAAGCAGGGAGAAGGATAAGGGGACAGTCTTATGAAGAGTGATAGGGGAAAGAGAAGGCCTCATAGAGATTGTGAATATTAGGCAAAAACCTAAAGGAGGTATTGAAAAGTGGATCTTGGCACATTAAAAGTTTTACAAGTTTATTTGAGCATTCAGTTTGTGAATTTGGCAACTCCAGACCACAAACAGTTCAGGGACTCCACTGAAGATCACAAGGAGGAAACTTGGTATTTGCAGAAGTAAGACAAAAAAATTTGATTGGTGGAAAGTCTCTAGTTAGAGGTTATCTGGTGGCTTCTTATTGGTTAAGTATAAATTTCAATCTCCTAAACTATGCACATTCATTCTGAATTGGGTTCTAGTTTGCTTTTGTAGGAACCCAAGACACTTGAGCCTTCTCAGTCTAATTGACTCCCAATCAAAAATTTTTAACAGAGGTAAAGGAGGGTTCCTAATGTAAATAGTAGCATGGAACAGACAGTCCAAAGGCCATGAGTTGGGGATGCTCCTGGCATATTCAGGGAGCAGTAAAGAAGACTGTTGTGGGTAGAATGCAGAATATGTAGGATTGGAGACCAAAAAGGTCACAGGAGCCCAGAGGGTAAAGGGAGACTAAAATGTCTTTTACTCTGAGTGCAACAAGAAGCCACTGAAAGAACAGGATCTTCCTATGTCTACTGAGGATCTTTCTCACTGCTCTGTTAAGAGCTGATGGTAGGGGGTGGAGGGTAGAAGCAAGGGGGCCAGTGAGGAGGCTGTTGGAGAAAACCCTCCACACGAAACTGGTGGAGGTAGTGAGTGACCAGACTCCAGATGCATTACCAAGGTGTACCTAGTAGGATTCCCTTACAGACTGGATGTTGGATGTAAGAATAAGAGGAGTTGGAGATGACTCCAAGGATTTGGAAGGATGGAGTTGATGCCGTCTGAGCAGGGGAAGGCTGTGAGTGGAGCAGGTGGTAGGGACATCAGTGCTTTGGCCTTTGCCATGTGCATCCAGGTGCAGGTATTGGACAGACAGCTGGGGATCAGATGCTTGAGTTCAGGGGAAGGCTAAAGGGTGGATTCAATTTGGAAGTTGGCACTCAAACTATAGGTGATATTTACCAGCATGAACCTAAAGGGCTAAGGAAGTCAGTGCAGATGGAGAAGAGGAGAGACCTCTTAAGCCATTATTAGGTTGGAGAGACTAAGAGGATCTACCGGAGGCCCAAGGTTTCCTCCCTGTGTACAAGTTCATAGACACGGCTCCCCGCTATTTTTGTAGCCCTTTCCATAAACCAAAGGTGGCTCACTTTGGGTTTGTCTGTTTCACCATACAAACTTGGCCATGGAGAAAAAGAGGCACTGGGGATATGAATATTTACCATTGACAAATATTCTGTTGACTGATGTTTTGAGATAGCATCACCTGGGGTTTCTCAGGGAATGAGAACCTCAGGTAAGATCCTGCAGAATCATCTTCCTTCTCCACTTGCTGTAGTCTGCAGAGAAGAGGTCTTCCACTCAGCTTTCCCATCAGAACTATACTATGATACTGCAAGCTCTCCTTTTTTTCTGGCTCTCAGAAAATCCTGTTTCCTGTTTTCCTATTCTTCCCTCGCCCTCATGAATCTCAAACTCAGTTGCCATCTTAAGCTTTTTCTGACCACAGAAGTCTAGAATAGATAGGATCTCATATATCTTCATTCCTTCTGAATTTTAGTGAACCCAACCATCTCCCACATTCATCTTCTTTATCTGTGAAATGGACATTTATATCTCTTTCTATCTTGTTTTCTAAGCTTTGTAATAAGTTTTCTTGGACAAGGCCTGTATACAATCCTACAAACCTTACACTAGTACAAAGGGCTCTGCATTTAGTATATGGGACCTTGCTCTCGCTTTAAGTGGAACTAAATGAAGCCATATAAGTTTTTCATTCTTTTCTCTTACCAAACCCAGGCAGGCCTTAAAAAAGTAAAACAGTCCCTGGCAGGTCCCTGGTCCATTTGATAAGTGCATCTGCTTCCTTGCAGGTCCCTCCAAGTCTCCCGGAGAGGACGTTTCCTCATTACAGGAAGAAAGCCTACAGCTGAACAGCACCTTGCCCACCCCTACCCTCACCTCCACAGCTGTGAAGAGCAGGCAGGCCCCAGGGGAGCTGGGAGAGGTGGAAGAAGAAGGTGGCTCAGAATCAGAGCTCATGCACCGGTGAGGTCGAGGGGAGACTGTTTCCTATTTGGTGTTTCTGTTTGTTCCCACTGCAGTGTGCCCTCCTCCTTAGGTGCTTCTCTAGTGCTTATCCTTTTTTTTTTTTTTTTTTTTTAGCTTTTAAACATGTCTTTCTCCCATACTGTGAGCTTTTCTCCCACTTAACACCAGCCATCCTACTTTCTCTTTTTACCCTTTACTTTTATTCTCTGTCACTGATCCTGCTTCATTTACTATAGCCGGCTCCCTGCAGGACCCCAGAGGTCAAGGTTTTTGGGTAGACGGTATCTCCAGACATCAAGCAACTCTTCAGACCCCGGTCTAGGCAACCAGCTGATGGGGTAAGCTTTCCTCATCCTCCTGTCTTTACTTCACACTTGTCACCAATCTCTGAGGGCATTCTCACCTTAACCAGTGCTTCTCTGTCAATGCTTTTCTAGACTTAGCCCCTGAAAATTTCTTTCCAGCATAGAATGGAACCCTAAAGCACTAAAGCAGGAGTGGCAACCTAGAGCCACTTTTGCTGCACATCTGCTCACCTATTTTTCCAGGGGCCTCTGAGAAACACTCAGGGGTCCTTAAAGAATAGTTTGAAAAGCCCTACTCTTGCCACTACTGTCAGGCTCAGCCTTATGGAAGAAGACGAGGAAGAAGTGCTAGAAATTCTGGATGAATTGAATGAAGAATGGCAGGATACAGAAAAGGTGCGTGGACCCAGCATTTCCTTTCCCTCTAGAAATGGAGGCAGATAGGCAGGAGAAGCATAGTCCTGATGCTGCTGTTGACTCGAAACACTGCTTAGCACTTAAAAAAAAAAAAAACAGAGGAAAGGTTGTAAATTGCTTGGACTTTGCTTGGACTTGACTTTTATTAAAGAAATAAGGAAAAAAGTTTAAAATACTTATGGGGAATAACACTCCCATATCCAGTCCCCAAATAAGTAGTATTGGCTCTGAACCACCACCACCACCCCCCCCCCGTAAGAATAGGAAGGAGCCCTAGAGCCAGGGATGGGAGGTTGTCAGTCTACCCTCAGCCCATTTGATGTGTCTCCCCCCAACACAGCAATGCCCCCTCCTTTTTCTCTCCTAAGGGGTCCACTTGTCTCTGGCCCTCTACTTGCTCCCTTTTCGCCCTGGCTGCCTCCTTCTCTGGAGGAATGTTCCAGTATAGTAAGAAAAACAGGGAGCTTAGAGTGAGGTTACCTGAGCACAAGTCCTCTGTTCCATTTCAAGTTAGCTCGTTGCCCCTTTTCAGCCTTCATTTCCTCATCTTTGCAATGGAGCATGTATACAAAGTACAAACCCCTTATATACTGCAAAGGGCTATGTCTTCATTTAGGCTATCATAATAGAGCACTGTAGACTGATGGCCTATAGACAAGACATTTATTTCTCATAGCTCTGGAGGCTGGAAGTCTGAAATCAGGTTAAGGATGGTCAGGTTCCGGCAAGGGCCCTCTATAAGTTACAGATTGCTGATGTCTGTGCGCTCACAGTGAGGAAGGTGCAAGCTAGCTCCAGCCTCTTATAAAGGCACTAATCCCATTCATAAGGGCCCCACCCTGATCACTTTCCAAAGGTTCCACCACCTAATACCATGGTCTGTGGTTAGGATTTCAATGTGGGGTGGAGATGGAGGATAACAGCAACCAGTCCCAACAAAGCTGCTCATACCTTCTGCTGCTGTTCTTTTGCTCTCTTCTCCACTCTGAGGAAAGGAAAGAACAGTAGAGTAGAGCATGGAAACATAGGCATCCTGCTCAGAGAAATATTCAGACAGACTAGGAAGAAAGGTGTCTATTCAGACACTATATCCTAAAGTCCTAGAGAAAGACCTATTCTCTGGTTCCCAAACTGAATGCATTTAAAGGCTTATTCTGCAGGCCAAGAGAGAAGATACTTCCATGATGATTGATGAGTGGTCCATTGCAGGTGTTCTTATAAGACTGCATCAGGAGCCGTGTTTCTGTTTGTAATGGGTAGGGGAAGACCTTTCTGACTTTTGACCCTATTGCTTTTAGCAACCTGGGAGCTGCTCTTCCCCCAGTGAGCATGGGCTGGACCTCTTAGATACTACAGAGCTGAATATTGAGGTACGCATGCCCGCTGCAGGGGTCATATGGCCTTGGAGATGTTGGTAGGCAATCAGTGTGCCCTTGAGATAAAAACGCCAAAGCCCTTGGGTGGCTCTCCAGCTGTGTCTGCAGTTTATGGAGGGGAAGCTGGAGTTGACAACTAAAGACACAAGTCTTCTGTTTCCCTGGGCCTGCTGCTATGATTCCATGTCTTCTTTTCATTACAGGATTTCTGATGTGATTCCAGGCCTCTCCCCATTTCTATTCCCCACCTCAAAGACATGACCACATGGCAAAGGTGAACAGGAGGAAGAAGCAAAATGAAGCTCCCCATCCCTGGCCTTCAAGGGGAAGGCGAGATGCCATGAGCCCCTGTCCTCCTTAATGTACCATGACTCTGTCCCTTTGCCTGTTCTCTACTGTTTTGGAGTGGGATGGGCGCTTAACTTCTGCACTGAAGAAGGCCTGCCTTCTTATGTTTAATAACACCTGGTTTTCCTGTCTGTTTGGAACAACTTCTCCAGACTCCTCTGAGCCCTAGAGAAGAACTCAATAAACATGTTGAGTCAGTTGGTTCCCAGGAGTGGCTTGAGATTGTCATACTGATGGAGGGCAGATTCTCTGGCTGCTTGGCACCATGGCCTGTGTACAGATGTGCCACCGGCCCCCAGGTGCTTTGTTTATAGCCTCTCAAGGATATATTGCTCAGTAACTGAGAAGCGGGTGAGGCCGAGTCGTTAGGAAGAGATTGGCCATCTCTGAGCAGTTCAGCTAGTGGTGATGGTTTCATCCATGTGAAGGAAGATGGCACTGATAGGCAGGCAGGGCAGGGACCTTGTGAAACTGCCTGTCACACCCATTTACACCAGGCCAGGCCATGTTTGTTGGCAGCCTTCACCTAGGGGTACTTTCCAGAGTAATTTTATCTCCTCATCTTAGAGTTTTTTTTGTTTTTTTTTTTTTTTTTTTTTTTTTTGCAGTACTGGGGATTGAACTCAGGGGCATTCTACCTCTGAGCTATACCTCCAGCCCTGTTTTTTATTCTTTATTTTGAAACAGGTCTCACTAAGTTGTGGAGTGCCTCACTAAGTAGCTGAGGCTGGCCGCGAACCCGGATCCCAAATGCTGGGATTACAAGCGTGCGCCACCACGCCCAGCTATCTTAGCAATATAATTTGAAATTTTATAGAATCACAGTAGCTTAGAGTTAGGAGGAAACAGAGAAGTTACTCTAAATGTCCAATCTCAAATCAAAGTTGTGGATACCACCATCTGCGTCCTTGCCTTCCCCAGCCAGTTCTTCACTGAGTCAGGGTGTGCTCCAGAGCATATCTGTGGTCTGTCCTTGCTGCCATCCTCTCTCACCTAGATTGCCTCAAAATAGCTCTGAGAAGCCTGCCTCCCTAGAACAACTCGCCTTGTTTGTGCTCTGCCTTTTGAAGCAGCACAGGACCTCTACTCTCCTGCCCTCAGAAGCAGTCATGTACATGAAGAGGGTGGGTCACTGTGTTTTCACTGCTTTGTCCTGTGGTTTAGGGAACCCTTCAGCCTCTCCTTTCAGATAGGATTTTCAGTACTTCTGTCCCAGGCACCTCTTTAATTACAGGTTCTCACCGTGGTTTTCCAGGCTGAACATAAGCTGTCCATACAGTGGTTACACAGAAAGAACCATGACTTCCCGTGAGCAGACCATTTAGCCTAAGCCACTGCTGCCTCTCCTCGATGTTCCTTCCCTCTTCCTCACCCCTCCCCTTGGGGTGTGAGGTGTCTCTTGGGAAGGCAGCCTGGGAGTGCCCTGGGGCAGCTCACCCACTTGGAGATCTATGCCTATATTCAGGTGGACTGCCGCAGGGAAAGGAGCCTTTTATGGGATCTGGGCAGAGTGGGGGAACTAAGGTGAAGATAGGGAGGTCATTAAGAATCCTAGAAGGGAAAGATTCCCTAGATATTTAAATACTAACCAAGCTAAGGTACTTCAAAGATCAAAAGAGAAACTTGGAGATATGGACATCCACATACAGCCAGACAGCCCAGCCTGGTAAATTGAGCCCCAGCCTCAGAATCATGCTCCCCAAATTCTTTCGGCATTCCTCATTGAACAGGTTGGTCTAGGTCCTCTCCCCTTGAATGTGGGCTCTGTGATTGCATAACTAATAGAATATGGTACAAATAATACCACGTCAGTTTGTGGGCTCAGATTTTAAGGAAACTGACAGCTTCTGTTTCTTGAGTTGGTCAGTGTTGGAGCCCAGCCACCATGCCATGAGAAGGCCCAGGCAGCCATGTGGCAAAGCAGGGTGCAGGTGCTCCAGCCAACATCCAACATCAGCTGCCAGATGTGGTCCAGACAGGAATCAGAAGATCCCAGACCCGGCATTTAACTATCCCCAGCCAAGGCCCGGGCATCAGAGAATACAGATGAGCGGGGGGTGGGGGGGTGGGGTGTGTGTGTGTGTGTGTGTGTGTGTGGACTTGGGCATTCTAACTTTGAGCTATACCCCCACCCCTATTTTATTTGTATTTAGAAACAGGGTCTCACTAGGTTGCTGAGAGTTTCACTACTTGCTGAGGCTGTCCTCAAACCTGTATCCTCCTGTCTTAACCTCCCAAGTACTGGTGGGATTACAAGTATGTGCCCCCACGCCCAGCTACAAGCCATCTTTTCTGTTTCTAAGTTCCCAACCACCGAATTTATGAACATAAGAAGATGGTGGTGTTTACACCACAGAGTCTAGGGGGGGTCTGTTGTGTTGCAGTGGTAGCAGGAACAACCTGATAGTCACTTGACTTCAAAAGTTTGGGGATCTTTATCATTTAAAGACTTTTATAAATCATATGTACATTATAATACACGTTTAAAATGTAATGAGTTAACAAAATGTGTGGGGTTTTTTTTTTTTTTTTTTTTTGGTACTGGGGATTAAGCTCAGGGGCATTCTACCTCCAAGCTACACTCCCAGCCCCATTTTTTTATTCTTTATTTTTTGAAACAGGGTCTCACTAAGTTGCGGAGTGCCTCACTAGGTAGCTGAGGCTGGCCGCGAACCCAGATCCTTCAGTCTCAGCCTCCCAAATGCTGGGATTACAAGCGTGTGCCACCATGCCCGACTGAAATGTGTTTTAAGTATTTGTTGGTTAACAATGCAAAATACCTTTTTGCTCTTAAAGTTATTTTACTGAGAGCAAAGTGAGAAACAGTTTAAGCATAATTTAGTGCTTTCTTTTTTTCTTCTTTTTATTTTTTTTTTATTGTAGAACCCAGGGGCATTCTACCTCCAAGCTATGCTCCAGCCCTTTTTATTTTGAAATGGTCTTGCTAGGTTGCTGAGACTCCTGCTACTTGCTAAGGCTGTCCTCTAACCTGCAACCCTCATGTCTCGGCCTCCCAAGGACTGGAATTACAAGTGTGTGCTACCATGCTTGGCTAGTTTAGCATTTTCTGAAATTCTAATTGGAAGCCATTGGACATGTTTTAGTGATCCCATTACTGCAGAGTGCCTCTCAAAAACATAAAAATCCAAATGGAATAGGTGCATCTTTGCATTTACTACTTATAACAGAGGAGTTGAAAACCCACTAAAATCCTGCATTTGAACAACTTATATACAGATCAGAAAATGGCTTCCAAATGTAAATAGCAGCATTCTTACAGGGAATACACATTTGGGACCTCAAAGCCAGGACATCCTGTAGCACATGAACTGCAGTTAGTGGTAATGAGCTGTGGGTTTGCCTCTCTTCCCTCCGAATGCTGATCTTAGAGGAGGAGCATGATCCTTGGATCCCAGTGAGAGCACCAGTGCCATTCAAAAGTAATAAAGCTTAACTTCATTGTATCTTTACCTTAAAAAGTTAGACCTGAGCTGGGTGCAGTGGTACACACCTATAATCCCAGCACTTGGGAGGGAGAGACAGAAGGATCGCAGGTTTGAGGTCAACTTCAGCAACTTAGTGAGACCCTGTTTCAAAATTTAAAAGGGGGGGAGGGGCTAGGTGTATGGCTTGGAGGTAGAATCCTTCCTACCCTGGTTCAAATCCTCAGTACCACCAAAAAAAAAAAAGATAGAAATGATGTTCATTTCTCCTGCACATCAGTGGGTGTCCTGTGTACCACCTGAGGTCTCACAGCCCACCCTGATGAGCTCATCTTTGCTCCCTGCTGGCTGAGACAGTCAGGCCTAGGCCACGCTGGACATGGAGCATCAACCAGCTCAGGAGGCAAAGGAGCGATGCTAAGCCATGTTCTTCAGGAGACTGGTACTGCTGTGCCTTCCCTGTTAGCTCAATACTGAATAATTGTTTTTTAATGATTTTCAAGCCAGGCGTGGCAGTGCACACCTATAATCCCAGTACTTGGGAGGCTGAGATAAGGAAGACAGGGTCAAGGTCAGTCTCAGCAACTTGGCAAGTCTCTTAGAAACTTAGTGAGACCCTGTTTCTAAATAAAGGGCTAGGGGTGTAGCTCAGAGGTAGAATGCCCCTGTGTTCAATACCCGGTACTGCAAAAAATAATAAAAATTTAAAAATACACTCAACTGTTACCTCTTCTTTATATCACTTTGATAAGAAAAAAAAAAAGGTAAAATGTAATTACAAGCAAAAGATGGAATAAGTGGCCTTTTCCACAACATGTAAAACCTGTAAAAATAAATGTGGCAGTTATGAGTCTCAGTCTACAAGCTGATGAGCAGACATAAAACTTTATTTTCCTCTATAATTTCAAGCTAGTCTCCTGCCCATCTGGTGGACAATTTAACTTCTGGTTCTTCCAGCTTCCTTCTTTTTTCCTAAGGCTATGTCAAGTGCCAAAGCATGTCAGGGAGGGAGGCTATCTCTGGTCCTCTGCCCTCCCCTGCTCCTGTGCAGATGTGGCCACAGGAATCTGCTCGCCCCCACTACCAGTACCCCCACCAGGCCTTACCACCTCCCCAACCACCCCCGAACGCAGAGCCTGCACCCTGTCATGGCTTCCTCACCTGCTCTGTCCCACACAAGATGGGGACTAATTCAGACTTGTGGAATAAGCTCTCCTCACTTTCCTGGCTCCCAAACATTTTATCTGAGCCACAAGTTCTCTAAGATTCCTTAAGGAGGTTGGGCTTTTGAAGCAAAAGCCAGAGAGACTGGCTTCATTCCCACTCAGGTCTCATCTCTGCCAAAGTCAACATGTCTTCATCAGAGACAGCTCTTCACGAAAGGAAAGAAATACTGGGGAAAGCATAATTGGTAATTATCTCAAAGTGTGTGTGTGTGTGTGTGTGTGTGTATGTGTGTACACATGTGCACACACTATTGGGGATTGAACCCAAGGGCATTCTACCTCTGACCTATACCCCCAGCCCTATTTTATTTTTATTTTGAAACAGGGTCTTCCTAGGTTGATGAGAGTCTCACTAAACTACCCAACCTGGCCTCCACCCTGCAATCTTCCCGTCTTAGCCTCCCAAGTACTCAGATTACAGGTGTGTGTCACCACACCTGGCAAAACATCCTGGATTTTTATAGCCATTTTATTTTCTCTGCAGAGAGACTAGACCCCCCAGAACCTCAGGAATTGAGACTCAGGATCAGTTTCCCCAGTTTCTGTCTACTTTTGGTCCAGCCAGCCAACAAGATGAACAGGGGCTTCCCAAGGCAGAGCTGGTTACCTCCCAGACAGAAACTTCCCATGGAAGCAGTGCCCGAGCCCAGACAGGTACACTTGAAGTGGGGAAGTTGACATCCACTTGATCTGCCAGGAAAGTGCAAAGATCGTGAAATCATCGTTGTCGTGTCTTCCACACAAGCCCCAAAGAAGGCTAATCCCAGTGTCCTGGAGAGAAAAGACTTCAAGAAATGTCTCATACAAAAGGATAGCCACCGGTCTTCACAGAGGGCCTGAGCCAGGCTGGGCACAGTGCCCCCACCACATCGACTGACTTGGTCCTCTTGTCACACTGTGAAGCAGACAGTCCCATCCCTGGTGGGATAGTGCTTTGAGAGGTTGAGTTACTTTGTCTAAGGTTGCAGAGCTTGGAAATTGTGGCTATTTCTAAATGCTCAAAGGTCTCACATTGTAGGTGAACCACAAACATCTCTTCACCGCAGCAGGCCTTGGGGTGCGGCTGCAGGGATTTCACCCAGAAATCTCTGGGCAAGAAGTGACATTGCCAGGCCTGTCCCATCTTGCATGTACCTCCAGGCCAAGGAGGAAGAGGCAAGCAAAGAAGCAAAGCAGGCCTGATGATGCAGGACTTCTATTGCTGGTGTGTGTGTGTGTTCCTGGGGATCAAACCCAGGAGCATTGTACTTCTGAGCTACACCCCCAGCCCACTTTACTTTTTATTTTGAGGCAGGGTCTCGCTAAGTTTCTGAGGCTGTCCTCGAACCTGCAACCCTCCTGTCTCAACCTCTCAAGCACTGGGATTACAGGTGTGCACCACCATACCAGTGTTGGTGGCCTTTTGTATCTCTGGAGTTCAAATTCTGGAGACTGTTCAGGAATAAGCAAGTTCTGAGAAAGGATATAAATCCTCACAAACAGCAAACATATTCTAATTTGGAGCACATGGTTTTGAAACAAGACTAAGCAACGGAGCTATTGAGAAAGAGAAGCCAGAATTAAAATTTTATCTTTTTGATCAAGCAGGCAATTTGAAACAGAAAGGAAAGAGCCTGGTTAATCAATAGCTCAAAGGCATTGAGTGCTGCACCTAACATGGCTACAGCTGTTTTATACCACCCCTGAATAAGAGTGTTCATTGACTAAGAATAAACTCTCCACAGAGCTGGCCACAAAAACAAAACTATAAGAATGCTTTCATAATCTTTGCCTTCCCAAAGAATGCACAGAACTCAGAAATGGTAAAAGACTGACATCTGAAACCTCTAAAAATTAGAATGGTGATGATTTCTACTACATTGGATATTTATTTATTTATTTATTTTGGTACTGCAGATCAAACCCAGGGGGCATTCTACCTCTGAGCTACACCCTCAGCTCTATTTTATTTTGAAACAAGGTCTCACTAAGTTGCTGAGGCTGGCCTCCAACCTGTGATCCTCCTGTCACAGCCTAACCCAAGTACTGGGATTACAGGTGTGCACCTCTGTGCCCAGCTAATTGTTTGGATTTTACACAGTGAAAAATTCACTGAGAGAACAACATGGCTTCCAACACTAAAAAATTTATATATATATATATATATATATATATATATATATATATATATCTTGAGACTATTGGTGAGTCATTAGCTTTGTGCTATGGCTTTTAAATCTATCAATAAGCTGGATGTGGTGGTGCATGTCTGTAACCCCAGTATTTGGGAGCATAAGACAGGAGGGTAACAGGTTTGAGGACAGTCTCAGCAATGTAGTGAGAGTCTTAGCAATCTTAGTGAAACCCTGTTTCAAAAAATAAATTTTTTTAAGGGCTGGGAATAGCCCAAAGGTAACCCTTGTGTTCAATCCCCAGCAACACACCCCCCAAAATAAATAAATAAATAGTTTTCAATAAATATATCCATCAATAAGTTCTGAGCTCCCCTTCTGTACTTTGTGTTGATCACGTCAGCAACTCTTCCTCCAAGGCTAAGAGTCAACCTGTGAGAGGCAGGCTGCTGGTGACATTCTTTCCTGTGATCAAGAAGAAAGCGCTTACGAAGAATCAGCTTCCTGGAAGTGGTGGGTCTTGCAAAGTAGGTAGGATTTGGGTAGATGAGAATCTCCAGAGGAGGGAGGTTGAGGCCAGCAGCCCCATGTGGCCCAGGTGCGCTGCACCTGCACAGCCAGGCCACCTTGATGTAGGATAGAAGAAATAAGTAGGTAAAAAGGAGACAAGTGGGAAGGAAAAGTAAAATATCACTTTAATATAAAAAACCTGGAACTGAGCCAGGCGTGGTGGTGCACGCTTGTAATCCCAGCATTTGGGAGGCTGAGACTGAAGGATCTGGGTTCGTGGTCAACCTCAGCTACCTAGTGAGGCACTCCACAACTTAGTGAGACCCTGTTTCAAAATGAAGAATAAAAAATAGGGCTGGGGGTAAAGCTCGGAAGTAGAATGCCCCTGGGTTCAATCCCCAGTACCGCAAAAAAAAAAAAAAAAAAAAAAAAAAAAAACCTGGAACTGAGGCACTTCAGCCTCCACTCCACAAACCAGTTCTCTTTCCCAGGCCTGACTCTCCCAAATTCCTGGGAAATCTGTACATCTTGGAGTTAACTAAAAGAAACTATAATTGCTCTGTGCATTGATAACAAGACAAGTACAATAACTTAGGACACTCTCCAGCTTATCTGTCAATCAGCTAATGAGGACCTCAATCAACCTAAGGACCCTAAGGTTGACCAGACCACCAGACCACCAGGAAGCGCCTCGGGACTACTGGACTGAGATTATCCACCCTAGAGCCAACCGGACTACTTGACCACCATAAACCGCCTAGGGATTACCAGACCGAAATCATCCTCACGCACCTCCTCTAGCCCACCCCTCACGAAAGTCCTCTATAAGAAGACAGCCCTGAACTCCCCAATATGCCTTCCTTTTGTTGAGGTGGCCCTCATTCTCTCTTGGATGTGTATTTCTTCCTTTTCCCCTTTTTCCCAAATAAACCTCTGTCCATGTCTTTGACTGGCGCGTGCTGAAATTCTTTTCTGTCACGTTAGCCAAGGACCCTGCAGATCCTGAGTTCCTGAGCTGAGGATTCACCCAACAACCTGAGGTGAGTCACACAGATCTCAACCCTGTGTGTGGGCACAGTAGTACAGGAAGTGGTGAAAGAGGTCTGAGTTAAGCGGGTAATTTGGACTTTGGAGATCAAAGGGTTAAGAGAATGCCGACCAGGCTGGAACCCTGGGGTGACTGGCCTGGTGGCCCTGCTGGTTAGGCATCTGTGAAGGCCAGTTTGTGGGTAGCAGAGTGAGGATGAGGTGACAGTTTGCCTGAGAGCCAAATTAGTTTATGGCAAACACCTCAGGATTAAACATGCTGAATCTCTGACACACAAACCAGGTCTCGGAGAGGGAGCCCAGGTATATTAGTTGGCATTTGCACAGCCATAATCTAAAACACTGACCATGTAACTTAGAGGAAGGAAGATTCACTTGCTCACAGTTTTGTTCATGTGAGGTCAGGGACCATGGCTCTCAGGGCATGGCAGCGGGAAGCAGAGAGAGGGAGAGCGCAAGGCTTCACTCTTCACATCATGGAGGCAGGAAACAAGAGAAAGTCAGGGGAAAGCCAGGCGTGGTGGCGCATGCTTGTAATCCCAGCATTTGGGAGGCTGAGACCGGAGGATCCGGGTTCGCGGCCAGCCTCAGCTACCTAGTGAGGCACTCCGCAACTTAGTGAGACCCTGTTTCAAAAATAAAGAATGAAAAACAGGGCTGAGAGTATAGCTCGGAGGTAGAATGTCCCTGAGTTCAATCCCAGTACTGAAAAAAAAAAAAAGAAAGTCAGGGAAGGCGAACCATCCCCAAGGCTGTAGCCCCAGGGACCCACATTCTCCGGCAACACCCTACCAGCTCAGGCTACCACCCAGAGAAATCCATTACAATGGATTTATCCACTGCTGAGACTACAACTCTCATGACTTAATGATAGCAATCCTGAATATTAATAAATGAGCTCTTTAGGGGAAGTTTTATATCTAACTATGACACCAGGACAGAGGGTCATCACTTCTGTTCTCATCACATCCAGAGACTATGCTAGGGCCCAGGTTCTGATTCGGGCCCCAGACTCAGGCTCACAACACACAAGGCTTTCTGGCCCCAGGAAAGGGTCACCTGTCATGGCATATACAGCAGTGTCCTGGTCTGTGCGAATTCTGTAAACAAACACAGCTCAGTGATTTGTAGCAATGCTTTATGGGAAGAGAAAATTGAACTATGGTAGAGGCCACTCTTATCTCCTCACCATCCACACCTAGCAGCCAAGCACCAGCCCATCCTCCAAATTCAACAAATAGGTATGCTGGTGAGGTAGGAGGGGGAGGGAGGCTAGGGAAGGAAGCAGGGCCAGGCCTAGAGGGCCTTGGCTTTGGCTCTGGTGAGGTAGGGCCTGAGCTGGGCAATGCCTGTGTGACATGGGCCTGAGCTGGGCAGGCTGCCTGCACGTTGAGGACTGGCTGAGGGAGGCCAAGGCGGATGCTAGGAGACCAGTTAGGCTAATTAATATTCTTGCTCCTCCAGGCAAATGATGACTTGAATCAGGGAGGTGGTGGGGGATGGTAAGAATGGGAAGGCAGCAGGAGGTCCTGACAGGTCAGAGACCAAAGAGAAGAGCCACAGTTGACTAAGTTCTTTGGGCCTGAGCAGCCGGAAGCCAGGTGCCATCTACCTGTGAGGAGGGAGGCCACAGGAGGCAAAGCTCAGTGTGGGGCATGTTAAGTTCCATCCTTGTATCCAGGAGCTGTGCTCGAGAAACAAACACAGAGCAGGAGCTCAGGAAGGTGAGCTGGGCAGCAGAATTAAACACACTGGGACCAAGCACGATGGCTCACACCTGTAATCCCAGTGCTTGGGAGGCTGAGACAGGAGGATCACAGGTTAGAGACCAGCCTCAGCAACTTATTGAGGTCTTCAGCAACTTAATAAGACCCTGTTTCAAAATAAAAAATAAGAAAAGGTTAGGGGCGGAGCTCAGAGGTAGAACGTCCCTGGGTACAATCCCCAGTACAAAGAAAAAAAAAAAAAAAAAGCCCGTGTCATATAGAGCGTTGAGAGGCCACCTCAGGTATGTGCTGGGTCACACTGGACCTGGCTCGCAGGTGGTCCAGCTTCCCTCCCTGAGGAAGCACTACTTTTCAGTGTCCCCTACCTCTACCCTGTCCCCCAGCCAGCACCCGTGACACCGCCTGACCCACTGACCTCACTCACACAGAAGCACAGCCCTTGGGGGACAGAACAAACCCTGTCATCGTCACCTGAGGGGAGAACCCCACCACCCTGTGTGAACCAGCTCCGAGGCGTAAGAGAAGGAAGTGGGGCTGGGCTGCGGCAGCAGCTGTTGCCCAGCCTGCCGACAACATAAAAACTTCCTGCGATGAGAACTGGAACACTTGGCCGCCTTCAGCCCCCAGAGCCTGGGCCGGGAAGGAGCCATGGCTGGGCCCCGGCCCCTGGTCCTGCTCTGGGGGCTGCTCACCTTCTGCTTCTCTACAGGTGAGTGGGGAGGCCAGAGACAGGCAGAGGCCTTGGAGAGGGATGCAGCCCACCGAGCTTCCTGTCCCTCTTCTGCAGGGACCTCTGAGGTGTGGGTGCAAGTCCAGATGGAGGCCATAGCGCTCCCGACCTTCACTGTCCGCTGTGGGATCCTGGGATCTGGCTTCATCTCCCTGGTGACTGTGAGCTGGGGAGGGCCGGATGGTGCTGGAGGAACCAATCTGGCTGTGTTGCACCCAGAATTTGGCACCCAGCAGTGGGCCCCGGCCTGCCAGGCCCACTGGGAAACCAAAAGTAGCGTCTCCCTCACCGTAGAAGTGTCTGAGGCCAGAAGTCCCCGAGCCAACACCACCTTCTGCTGCAAGTTTGTTTCCTTCCCCAACGGCTCCCAGGAGGCCTGTGGAGATCCCCAGCCCAGCTCAGACCAAGGTGGGACAGGGGAGAGGTGGGGGACAGGGAGACCTCAGCGCCCACAGACCATCTGATGTTGCCTTTCTCCGTCTCCAGGGCTGTCGGCCCCCACTCCCGCTCCCATGTTGCGGACAGGGGTGGCCGGGATCTTGGGCGGCTCAGTCCTCCTGTGTGGCTGCATCTTAGTCCTATACCTCCTGCGCTGGCAGAGGCATAGGTGAGCGCTGACCCAGTCCAAGTCCCCATGCCATCGAGGTAGCCACAGTATGCCCCTGACTCCCCCCTCTCTCTCTCAGGTCTGTCATTGAGCTTCAGCTGCCCCCGGCCAGGACCCAGACACAGAGGAGAGCTCGGGTGAGGCTTGGGGGAAGCATTTGGAGTGGGGAGTGGGCAGGAAGGGGCTGGAGCTACACCTAGAAGTAGAGTCCCGCCTGGTCCTCCTCCTTCTTCCATAGGCTGCCAGTCAAGCCTCCCTGGCTTCTCTTCAGTCCCCCGCCACCCCCATGACCTTCTGCTCAGCAGCTCCGGACAAGGTCCACCCCCACCAGCAACTGTCCTGGTGGGCGCCACTCCCCGTCCACACAGTAGGCCAACCCCAGGCACCTGCCCCGGGGGCCTCCCTGCCAGCCTCTGTGTGCAGCAGTTTCGTCTCTGTTGAGAATGTACTCTATACTTGGACAGGAGAGAGGCCTCCAAGCACTGGCCCCAACCTCACCACTTCCCCTGACCCTCTGGAGCCCAGGCCCCTGAAAGGGTGCGTGGGAATTCGATGACAGAGACCCTAGGCCCACTCCATCTTCTCCCCTCCCAGGCCTCTGGGGCCTCCTCTATTGAGTGTCTGCATCCTGGACGCCCATCTTCCCACATCTTGTTTTATTCTCGGGCTTCTGATAAGAGTTTCCGTGCTCCCTGGCCAAGGCCTTCTTGCCGAGGATGTGGTTGGCATGCGTGCGGGTGTGAGCACTGGTTTGAATACATGCAGCCTCAAAGTCCCATTGCAGGTCATTTCCTGTTTTTGCACACAGCCCCAGGTGATGTCAGTAACTAAGTCAATAAAATGGTTCCTCTGACTTGGGGCTTGGCTGGACCTTTTCTTCTTTGGGGGCTTTCGGGGTCAGATTCAACCCTGGGGAGGCAGGACCAGGTTAGAACCAGAGGGGGCAAGGACTCAGCATGGAGGCTGAAGGGCAGTGCCCAGCAACGGGCACCTCCCAGCCCTGCAGGCATTGCTAAAGGGATACGAGGGGCTGGGAAGATGGGATTGGGGTTCAGTGGCCCTGGCGTAGGGTCCAACTCAGTCCTACCACACGGGCTGCTCTCCTAGGGCAGAAGCAGGGGCACCTGAGGCTTCAACTGGAAGAGGTCCCTGCGATCTGACCTGCCTCCCTATGATGGGCCCACTGAGTGGCCTAGGGTAGGGCCCTGGTGCTCCCTTCACTGAGATGACCTTCAGAGGTGGGGGTGGGGTAGGAGGATTTGAGGGGACCCACCTCAAGCCCCCACTGTCACGTCCTCCAGCTCCTCCCATTACTAGGGCACCAGGCTCTGTTCCCCACAGCCCCCCAGGGGCAGGCAGAGAGGCCCTTGAAGATGCAAGGACTGAACACACATTCGCCGTGCCTGGAACTGTCCCGGCTGGGAGCCAGTCCTCCTCAGGGTGCAGGTGCAGTAGCAGCCTCTGCTTCCCCGTGCCTTCGCACCTGGAGACAGTGTGGGTGAGAGAGTGCTGTAAGCTGCAAGACCCGCATGGGGGGTTCCAGGCGGTGCCGGCCGCCAGGCTCTCCAAGCACAACCACAGGCTTTTCCAGCAACCTACCTTGCTACTCAGGCATGCGCTGATGTGGCCCTCCCAGGACGCAGCCCCACCAGCCACCAGCTGCACGCTGCTGGTGTGCCAAGGCCTACCCTTCTCAGCCTGTGCTCCTCTCCTCCAAGAAGCCTTCAGCACTGGCTAGTCATGGCGGACAACTCAAAGGACAGAGGAAGGGGTGCTGCAGAGGCCCCAGGAGGATCAGGGAAGGGAATCAATAAGGGCCCAGCACCCTGGAACCTTGCCCAACCTGAGACAGGGGTGTCATGGCAATTGTGCTGTCATGGCCTCAGGGGAAGCCTAAGGGGGCTTCCCAGAAAGTTTTTCTCTCTAAGATGTGGACAAGGGGGAGCTCTGAGCCCAGCCCATCATGGAGTAGGGGATGAACCCCCTGCCCTGGGCCTGGCTTCCACTAACTCAGGAAGCCATAGGCAACCCGGCCCCTGTGGTGCTCAAAGCAAAACACCTGGGACCCCAGGTCACCCCATAGCCAACAGCTCCCCCCTGTGCAGTCCAAGTGCCAGAGCCAGCAGTGGGCAGAAGGGCCCAGAGAGCCGAGTTGGCTCTGCACAGTACCCTGGAGCATATCTGGACTCCAGACCCGGCTCAGCTATCTGCAGGCCCCTTTTCAGAACTCTGTCTTTCAGTGTGTGTGGTAACTTGCCTAAACAGACGGAACTGAAGCTATCACCTCCACCTTCTTCCCCTCCAGCTGCCCAGGTGTCCAGGATTCCCCCCCACCACCACCACAGTATACATAGGTTTCAGCTTGACCAGACCTGGGTTTGGATCCCTGGTCTCTCCCACTGTGTGATCCAAAGGTTCAGCTAGCCTCAGGAGGCTCAGGGACTTTGTGTGTATGTGTGTGTGAGGGGCACTTGGGAGGCTGCAGGTTCAAGGGCAGTCTCAGCAACTTAGTGAGACACTATTTCAAAATTAAAAAAAAAAAAAAGGGGCTGGAGGAGTCTAGCTCAGAGGTAGAACTACCCTGGGTTCAGGATGATAAAGAGGAAGAGGAAGAGGAAGAGGAGGTCAGCAGAAGGAGTCACCAACCAGGTAACCAAGTACTGGGTAACTTTTCTTGGACTGGCTTATTTGGAAGCCAGTCACACCAGAGGTAGGTATTTTCAGAAATTCCATTGAACAGACGGGAGTTTGCAATCAGGAGAAGCTGAGGAATTGTGCAGGGTCACAGAGCAGAGAGGCAGAGGGGCCCTTAGGGGAAGGACACTTGACTAGATAAAGCAACTCCTGGCAGAAGCCCTAAGAGGTCTGGTGGGGCCCTCAGGAGGCAGCAATGGAGACCATAATATGGCCTCCATGGGTGGCCGCGTGTCTCCACTAGGTGGCGCATAACACTGCTGCAGAAGGGCCTGGCAGTCCCTATAGGGACTGAGTGCAAAGGCCCATGACCCCAGACCAGGGGCAGTGGCCTGGCCTTGGAGGCCCTGCGTCCAGGGGCAGGGTTAGGGACAGAGTGACCTGTTCATGTCCAGAGCCCCACCACGATGGCCCAGAGCTTACTCCAAGGGTAGGGCCAGGCTCAGCTTCCCAGACCAGCCCCAGCCTCTGCCAGGACTTCCTCCTCCCCTAGTGCAGGGCCACCAGACAGTCGGCCCCATGCTACCCGAGCCCTCCTTTCTCTGTCCAGCCCCTGCTACCCTCAGGCTTACCCCCGACCCTGCTCTGGAGTTGTCCCCAGTCCTCAGGTCTTTGGAGGCCCTGCTGCACCCTGGTTGCACCACCTGCCCCCTACTGTCCACACCCAGCCCCAATGGCCCACAGCTCGGTACCAGCCCCTGCCTGGCCCTGCCCCTCCCCACAGCCCAGCAGCCGAGCTCCTGCTGTCTAGTGGCCCACTGCCCACCGCCCCCAGGCAGCCTCTAGACCTTCCTCCCACACTGCAGGACCCCTCCCTCCGCCCCCAGGGGAACCAGCCCGGAAGAGCTTCAGGACCAGGGGCCACAACCATGGGCTGAGTGTGTGACCTCGGGTCGATGTTCAGTCCTCCTCAGGCTTCCACTGTTTCCAAGGCTTCAACACCAGACCTAGGGGCCCACCCTACTCTCCAGGGGGCCGGGAGATCTCAATGGAGAATGACAGAGACCAGGACCCATGAGAATCAAATCTGGCCAAGGCATGTGTGAAGGCTCAGCCAGCCAGATAGGGGAGAAGGCCCTGCACAGAGGCAGGAGGGCAGATGGAGCTGGCGGGGCCTCCTCCTTCCCATTTGCTGGCTGGGCCTCTCCCAGGCCCCACGGGGGAGAGACTCCCTTGCTCAGGGTGCTAGGTCTGCCAGCACAACTGTGGGAAGGGGGAAGGGGGGAGCACCTGAACCTCAGTTTCCAGCCAGCCCCTGCAGAAAGGGGGCCAGGAACACATGGGTTTCCAGAGATAAACCCTCAAACAACATCATTTCAGTGTCCATGAAATGGGCCACCTCGCCCAGAAAGCAGACTATCTAGAGAAAAATCCAGGGTCTGCTATTTGCTAAGCCATGGCCTCCATCTGGAAGGGCTGGGCAGGGGTTGACGCCACAGTGGCCCAGGCCTCTGATTAAAGCAGAGTCACATTAACGACTATAACAAAAAATGGGGGATGAGGAGGATTGTAGGTGCCTGGCAAGTTGACATTGCCTGAACCTCACCCCAGCCTCCCTCACCCGACTCCCCAGAGCACCCACCAGGCAATACTCATGGCCAGGACAGTGGCGAGCAGGGCCAGTGCGAGGACTGTGTCTCCTCTGTGATTTCAAAACAATAGGATGGGGCGCCTACACCCCAAGGTAGCTGCAGCTGGGATTTGTGAGGCCAAGGAGTAGGACGCATGTGTGGCAGGGCAGAAAGAGACTGCTAATCTGTCCTTAGTGGACTGGCCAGCGAGGCTCTGCAGTGGGGCACGGAGAGGGTGACTATGGGCTATGGGCCAGGGAAGGAGTGAGGGTCCTCACCCTCCCCACTCCTCCTCATTTCCATCCTTCCATCTCCTCATTCACTTCTGCAGAAATCATTACTGACTCCCTACAAGGACCAGGCAGAGTGCTAAATTCTGGGATTACAGAGGTAGACAAGTCGGGTCTCCCACACTCTATGCCGGAGGAGAATGTCAATAAGCAAACGGCATCAGAGACATTCAAAGGAAAAGGTCAGAGCCGGGCGTGGTGGCGCACGCTTGTAATCCCAGTATTTGGGAGGCTGAGACCGGAGGATCTGGGTTCACAGCCAGCCTCAGCTACCTAGTGAGGCACTCCACAACTTAGTGAGACCCTGTTTCAAAATAAAGAACAAAAAATAGGACTAGGGGTGTAGCTCAGAGGTAGAATGCCCCTGGGTTCAATCCCCAGTATTGCAAAAAAAAAAAGAAAAGAAAAGGTCAGGATGTGCTGGGAAGGATTGATGGGGCATCCCCAGGCAGATGAAATTCCAAATAAGGCCTTGAGGTGAGCAGGAGTAGTGTAGGCAGACTTCGGGGAGACCACTACAGGCAGGGAAAGCCCTGTGCAAAGGCCCCAACGCTGGAAAGAGCTTGGCGTTGCAAGGGTGCAGAGAAGTCAGTGTATGTGTGAAAGGCAAGAAAAAGAGGGGGATGCAGGAAACACAGCGAGTGGCCAGCAGGGCCACGGGTGGGATCTGGATTTTATTGTGGATGCAGTGTCACCATTTGTGAGGAGCAGATTTACATTAGGAAAAGACCACTGAGGCTGCAGAGGAGGCTCATGTGGGTGTTGGGTGAGGGGCAGGCAAGAGTAGACTTGAGAATTGTCAGGAAGTTCCTGCAGTACTCCAGGCTGGAGACCGGGTATGTGAGCCCAGGAAGGTGGAATGTGGAGAGAAAGAAGTAAGTGGCTTCAAAATAGGCTTTGGAGAGCGGGGCATGGGGGCACAGGCCTGTAATCCCAGTACTTGGGAGGCTGAGACAGGAGGATCACAGGTTTGTGGCCAGACTCAGCAACTAGGTGAGACCCTCCACAACTTAGTGAGACCCTGTTTCAAAATAAAATAGGTCTGGGTGGGTAGCTCAGAGGTAGAATGCCCCTGGGTTCAATCCCTAGCAACAACAACAACAAAAAAATACTTTGGAGAAAGTCTGTGGGGACTTTGGCTGTGGGGAAAGAGAATAAGGATGCTCCTAAGGTCACACAGTTTTCCTACGTGACCAACAAAGTGGGACTGGTGCCATTCCCTGAGACAGAAGACCAAGGTATGAGCATGTTCCAGGAAAGAGGGTACCATCACGAGACCAAAAGGATGTGTGGCCAGGAATACTGAAGCCTCTTCAGTGCCCAGGAAGCATCTGAAGGGAGGGGAAAGACCTGCTTGGAAATATTCCCCAGACAAATCAGAGTTAGACATCTATGCAGACACACATGGGACACCCTTTGAGGATCAGAAAGCTCAGTGTGAAGTGACCGGTTCGCCTCAGAAGGATCCAAAGATGTGCCACATTCTTAAAGTGCCAGCAGGTTTCTTGGTAGAAGCTGACCCACTGAATTTTTTTTTTTTTTTTTTTTTTTTTTTTTTTTGATACTGGGGCATTGAACCCAGGGGCATTCTACCTCCCAGCCCTTTTTATTTTTACTTTTTTTAAATTTTGAAACAATTTTTTGAAGCCCTGAATCTCACCTCTTCCTATTTCCCTGTCATTAAGTTGCTGAGGATCTGGCTAAGTTGCTCAGGTTGGCCTAGAACCTGCTATCCTCCTGTCTCAGACTCTCATAAGGCATGTGCTGCCAGGCCCAGCTTGACCCATTGATTTTAAAGTGTTGAGACTGGCTAGCCTGGGGAGAGGCAGTCTGTTTCACAGTCAACAAAGCCACAGATGCCAGAATATCACGCATGGAAGAAGTAAGAAAAATAAAAGCTGGGCGTGGTGGTGCACGCTTGTAATCCCAGTACTGGGAGGCTAAGACCAGAGGATAGCAGGTTCGAGGTCAACCTCAGCAACTTAGTGAGGCCATCTGAAACTTAGCGAGACCCTGTTTCCAAATAAAAAATAAAATAGGTCTTGGGGTATAGTTCAGAGGTAGAATGCTCCTGGATTCCATCCCTAGTACCACACACACACACACACACACAAAGTAAGAAAAATAGAGCCAATGTACTTGAGCCTGTGACTGGAGGCCAAATAGAGCAACAGAGATTGAAGAAAGCCAACTTCTGGAGCCAGGCGTGGTGGCGCACGCTTGTAATCCCAGCATTCGGGAGGCTGAGACCAGAGGATCCAGGTTTGCGGCCAGCCTCAGCTACCTAGTGAGGCGCTCCGCAACTTAGTGAGACTCGGTTTCAAAATAAAAAGAATAAAAAATAGGCCTGGGGGCTGGGGATATAGCTTGGAGGTAGAATACCCCTGAGTTCAACCCCCAGTAACGCAAAAAAAAAAAAAAAAAAAAAGAAAGCCAACTTCCGTGAACCAAGGAAAGGAAAGGGGCTGTGGCAGGGATGGCTGCGACCAGGGAGGACAGAGAGATTCTAAGGCAGTGTTTCTCAAGTGTGGACCATGGTCCCAGCCCCTCTGTCAGTCCCTGCTCCTGGAAACCCTGAATCTCACCCTTTTCCATGGCTACCTGCTGGGCCAAAGGGCTGCGTTTAGGCTCTGCCCATTTTTGAACCCTCAAACTACAGGCCCTTCTCCTCCCAAAGCCCCCTCTGTGAAGGGCCACAGCGGCAGGCTGTCCTGGACCCAATCACTCCTGCTGCTGGAAGACAATAAACCCTTCCTGTTTACGCTATCCATGCCTCTCATCTGAAATGTTTCTTTCAGGAGGACAAAGAACCAAGGAAAGTGCCACCCTGTGACACTGACAAAGCCAGTGGGTCCCTTGTCCTCTCCTCTGCTCACCTTTCAATCTGGGAACAATTTAGTCCAAACACCTCCATACCTGTTTCCCTGTGGGTATAGTGGAAATAACCGCATGTCCAGCAGAAAAAGTGGTGAAGCTGAGAACGAGGCCATGGTGTGGAGAGCCCATGAACCCCTGGAGCCCGTGAGGACGAGTGGGGCAGGTGGCTGCAGAGACCTGGCAGGGCTGGCCAGCTGACCGGGGACAAAGCATGGACAAGGCTCTCAGGATCCAGAAAGAAGCTGAGGGAAAAAAGGGAAGTGCCACACTGTACCTCAACAACGCTGATGCCTCTTCCTCTGGTGCAATCATGTCCTCCTGCCCCCGTGGTCCTTCAGTAGACTTATGCCACCTCATCCTGGGTCCAAAGCATTGACCACAAGGAAGGCCCTTCTGCAGCAGAAGAAAAGAAGAAGCCAGATTGATCAAGGAAGTACTAGCCACACAGGGGGTGGAGATAGAAAGGTCTCCACCCTATCCCTGAAGTCCTCTGAAGGAGCCTGGACGTGGCTGTTGGGGCCGTCCTACCTGAGACTCCCCTGCTCCTGTGAGTCCCTCCGCTCCTGCTCTGACAGCTCTGCTGGTCTCATCCCCTGGAGGAGAGCAGGCCATGGGTTGGATCCTCCTGCTCCTGCTGCTAACAGTGTCCCTGCAAGCTGGTGAGTGGCTGTGACCTCCCTGGTGGGGCTCTGACCAAGCCACAGAGGGGTCGATGGGCTGGGAGCAGTGGCTGGGCATATGGAGACAGCCAGGCCTCCCACCCCCAACAAAGAGCCAGTCCCACAGGTGGGTCCACCCCAACCCTTGACTTTCTTTCCTCCTCTAAGCCTGGAGAGGGGGACACCAGACCAGAGGGGCTATCTTTCCCACCACTGCCTGTGGGTGAAGGTACTGGAAGATCTGGAGTCATCCTCTGTCTCTGACAGTGGCTTTGAATCTCTCTCCTTCCCTCCCTCCCTCCTCTAGATAACTCCGAAGGATTCAATTTTGGGGTCATCCAACCAGAAAGCCTGTCTGCCCCCAAGGGTGGCTCCGTCAGAATCAACTTCTCCTTCTTTTACCCTTGGGATTTAGCCAAGGATCCTGATGTGAGAATATACTGGAGACGGGGGACATTCCATGGGAAATTTTTCTACAATACAACCCCACCTTTCATCCATAAGAATTACAATAACCGGGTCTCCCTGGACTGGGAAAGGGGCCAGAAGTCTGGTTCCCTCCACATCAGCAACCTGCAGCAGAGAGACAACTCCAGGTACTTTTGCCGAGTCCAGCTGAACACCAAGAGCGAAGGCACCAAGATGTGGCAGTCCATCAACGGGACCGTACTCCACATCACCCGCGGTGAGCCCGCCCCAGCTGAGGCGTCCTTGTCCCCCTACACGTCACCTCGGGCTCCGTGTCTTCTGACCCTTCTCACAGTCTCCTCTCCCTGCTCTCTGGCCCCTCCTCAGGCCTCTGCCAACTTTACCTTTCTTCTTCCCTTCAGTCACCCCCAAACCCAAGCTGCCTCCCCTGACCTTGTCCCTCGTTGTCCCCCTCCAGATCCAGCCCAGGCCACTCCCTACGCCTCCGAAGTTCTTTCCTCTCCTTGCTCCAAACTGGTACTCCAGCCCTGCTTGCTCCCTGTCCTCGTCCCATGACTTCCTGGTGGATTTGACTTCTTGCCTTCACTTGGTCATTTGTCCCATCTTCGATTACCCGCCCCGCCCCAGGGTGGGCACGAATCTTGTGTCTCCACACAGCCCTAGGCTCAACCAATGGATGGCCTTGGCACTCTCTGGTCATAGGGAAACCCCTGTCACCTGGTTTCCCAATCTCCCTGCTTCCTCTCCTCCTCTGCCCCTAGAACACACCCCTTGACTCTCCAGCTTCCCTCTTCTCCTGCCTCCTTCCTTGCCCCTAGCCAGCACCCACCTCTCCCACACAAGGCCCAGTGTTCTTCTAGTCACAAAATCCCCATCTTCCGCTGTGTTCTTGCTTATCTGTCCTTCTGGTCACTAAGAGACACCTCTGCAGTGACAGTAACAGCAGCTCCCACTTGGTGGGTGCACCATGGCCCAGCCAAATAACCGTGCATCTTACCCCAGTTAACTTTCACCATGATGCCACAGAAACAGTTCATCTTAAGGATAGGGAAACGAAGTCAGGCATGGTAGCACATGCCTGTAATCCCAGCGTTTGGGAGGCTGAGATGGGAGGATCGAAGATTCAAGGCCAACTTCAGCAATTTATCGAGGCTCTCAGCAACTTAGCAAGGCCCTGTTTGCAAATAAAAAAAAAAAAAATGAATAAAGCTGGAGATGTAGCTCAGAGGCAGAATGCCCAGCACCACAACAAAATAAAATAATACAGGTAGGGAAACTGAGGCCAGCAGAGCCTGAACATCTGCCAGAAGTCACAGCAGCAATGTATGTGGAATGTGAAAGGGACATTTACTGCAGAGTCCTCTCTCCCTCTCTCTTTGCCATTAGCCACAGGGCATTGCCTGCTGAGTTGGGCCTATTGCTTGCCTTGACCTACTTTTTTAACCTAATAATGAGATGCACAGCATTAACAGACCTTCCCATAGCACTCTGTAGGGGTGTTGGAATTGGAACCTATGTTTATCTGTCCACGAAGCAGTATGTTGGGGGATGGGTTCTCTCATTTGGAGGCAACAAGGTAGTACATTGTCTGCAGAAAAAGTATTTAGGAAATGAATACTCAAATAAGTAGGTGTGCTTTTTATAATCACCAGCGCTGGTAATTTTCCTCAACGTCAGTGATAAATGACTCCTCCCTATTAGAACCGTGGCTCACTGTCTCTCCGGGCAAAACAGGGCTGGGCCTTGACCACTGTGCTGGTTTTAGAGTAAATGGAGAGTAGCTCTGCAGCCTGATTAAGAAGATAGTCTGGGACTTATATTTCCTGTGCCTCCTATGTATTTCCTTAAATGGCCTTTTGTTTGGGATTTTGGTTCTCAGTCCTCTCTTCATCCTTCCCTGATTCCTCCTTGCTTTTCTTCTTTTTATGCATTAGTCAGATTTACTATAAGGTTTATTATGTTTTTATTTGCATAGTGCTGAGGATCAAACCCAAGACTTTGCACATGCTAGGCAAGTGCATTACCACTAAGCTACACCCCCAGCCCCACAATGAGTTTTTTATAAAGAAAATTATCTTTTCAATTAATTTGATTGAGTATTCACATCCATCATTTGAAAAACCAAAATACAAAAAAGTGATAAAAAGAAATGTTTCTAATCCAACTGAAGTACCAGCATGCAAAAATCACAACTAAAGGAATATTTGTAGCAAATACTACTGTGTTTGTGGTGGTATCATTAATTTTTTTTTACATAATTTTGCTCTTATAATCAAATCTAATTGTATTTGCCTTTGTAATTTTTCTTTTTAACTTTTTATTTATATATGTTTATTTTATATATTATATATTTATATATAACTTTAGTATATGTGTATATATACACACACACACACCACTATATATATGTGTGTGTGTGTGTGTTACTGAAGATTGAACCCAGGGGAGTTCTACTTTAGAGCTAAACGCCAGCCTAATTTTATTTTTTATTTTGAAACAGTCTATTAAGTTGCAGAGGGCCTCACTAAGTTGTTGAAACTGTCTTCAAATCTGTGATCCTCCTGTCTCAGCCTCCCAAGCACCAGGTTTACAGATGTGTGCCACCATACCCAGCTTTTTCTTTTTAATTTCTAAGCAAAAAAATTCTCATCTCCCACTAGAGGTTGAAAATATTTACTTAAATTCTTACTTGGGCACAGTGGTGTACACCTGTAATCCCAATACTTGAGAAGCTGAGACAAGAGGGCTGCAGGCTCAAGAACAGTCTCAGCAGCTTAGTGAGACCCTATTTCAAAATAAAAATGGCTGGGGGTGTAGTGTAGCTAGGAAGTAGAATGACCCTGCATTAAATCTCCAGTAATGCACGAGCGCACACACACACACACACACACACACACACACACACACACACACACACACACTATCATTCTTGGCCAGGTGTGGTAGTACATGCTTGTAATCCCAGTATTTGGGAGGCTGAGGCAGGATGATTGAAGGTTCAAGCCCAGTGCAATAACTTAGCAGGACCCTGTTTGAAAATTTATTTTAAAAATAATTAAAAAGGGCTAGGATATAGCTCAGAGGTAGAGCACCCCTAGGTTCAATCCACAGCACCAAAAATAATAATGACAACAACAGCAACCATTCTCTTATACTCAGAAAGTTAAGAGATCTCATTATGCCTGTGACAAGAAAGGGTGCTTTACAAAGCTTTCTAAACACAAAAGGAGCTCTTGAAAATTAAAGACATAACAGCAAAGATAGAAAACTCCATAAAAGGATTAAAAGATAAAGTATGTAGAAACTCTCAGAAAGTCTAACAGAAGATCAAAGATTTAGAAACTGTAGGGATTGACTAGCAGCCCCCCAAAATATATATTCACATCCTAAACCCCACAACCCGTGAATATCCCCTTGTAAGGCAGAAGAACTAGTTAATACTACTTTACATGATACAGATGTGATCTGATGATAGATTTTGAGATGAGATTATTTGGGATTATCTAAATGGTCCCTAAATGCAATCACAAGTACCCTTATAAAAGAGAGTCAGCGGGCGTGGTGGCGCACACTTGTAATCCTAGTACTTGGGAGGCTGAGACCCAGAGGATCTGGGTTCACGGCCAGCCTCAGCTACTTAGTGAGGCCCTCTGCAATTTAGTGAGACCCTGTTTCAAAAATAAAAAATGAAAAATAGGACTGGGGATGTAGTTTGGAGGTAGAATGCCCCTGGGTTCAATCCCTAGTACCGCAAAAAAAAAAAAAAAGAGAGAGAGAGAGAGAGAGAGGCAAAGGGAGACTTGACAGAGCTGGAGAGAAGGCAGTATGACCACAGAGGCAGGCACTGGAGTAATATGGTCACCAGACAAGGGATGCCTGCAGCCAGCTGCTGGGAAAGTCAAGGAGGAGCCTCTCCCCTTAAGCTTCCAGCAGGGATGCAACCCTGGCCTCCTGAACAGTGAGAGAATAAACTTCCTTTGTTTTAGGTTGCCCAGTGGGTGGTAACTTGTAATAGCAGTAATAGGAAAGTAACAGAGAAACAAAAAGCGAAGATAAGACAATTAGAGGACCAATCTGTATAATGGTAGTTTCAGAAACAGAAGGAAAAAGGGATGCAGGAAGAGAATATCAGAGAAAAAAAAATGCTAGCAATTTTCCAGAGAAGAGCCCATAAAAAAAGAGGGGGAGGCAGAAATAAAGAAAAGACCTGTATCAAGACACAGCAACATGAAATTTCAAAATACCAGAGATAAAAAGATCCATAGCTGGGTATGGTGGCTCACGTTTGTAAGCCCAGTACTTGGGAAGCTGAGACAAAAGAATCACAGGTTCTTGGCCAGCCTCAGCAATGTAGCAAGGCCCTTTGCAACTTACTGAGACCCTGTTTCAACATAAAAAAATAAAATAATAGGGCTAAGAGTTAACTCAGAGGTAGAATGCTCCTGGGTTCAATCCCTAGTAATAATAATAATAATAATAATAATAATAATAATAATAATAATAATAAAATCCAATTATCTCCAAGGAGGAAAGAAACGGGCCCTATATGGGGATCGGAATGGCTGTCACTGTTGTTGTATCAATAGAAGCATAGGAAGCTGCCGGGCGTGGTGGCGCATGCTTGTAATCCCAGCATTCGGGAGGCTGAGACCGGAGGATCCCGGTTCGCGGCCAGCCTCAGCTACCTAGTGAGGCACTCCGCAACTTAGTGAGACTCGGTTTCAAAATAAAGAATAAAAAATAGGGCTGGGGGTGTAGCTCGGAGGTAGAATGCCCCTGAGTTCAATTCCCAGTACCGCAAAAAAAAAAAAAAAAAAAAAAAAAAAAAAAAAAAAAAAAAAAAAAAAAAGAAGCATAGGAAGCTGGGTAATACTGGTTGGATGCCTAGAAATTCCTAGGGGAAATTATTTCATTCATCCATTTAACAACTACTGATCGAGTGCCTCCTGTGTCTGGTGCTAATCAGGGGACTAGGGAGAAAGCCATTAAAACAAATCAATGATGGAACTCTACCTCCAAGCTACATCCCTAGCCCAATTTTACTTCTTATTTGGAAACAGGGTCTCACTAGGTTGCTGAGAACTTCGCTAACTTGCATATGAGTCAGGTGGTGGTGAAGAGGAGAAACTGAAGCTGAAGCTGAAGAAGTGAGATAGAGAGGCTAAGGATATTTTTCCATGCAGATTAAACAGGAAAGGTCTCTGTTCTTCCTGTCCCGCAGGAAACTGCCACTCAAATAGGGTAAGTGGGGAGCGTTTTGAGTGAGGCATAACTTGGGAAACCAATCAGAGGTGGTGAGACACTCCAGTACTAACAGTGGGCTGAGGAAGAAGGAGTGACGGGGAACCCAGAGAGGACTGGAATGTGTAAAAGGGTCCAGAGAGAAGCTGTGGCCTCTGGGGACGTATAATCACAAGGCCTGCCCGGGGGGCTGGGGAATGAGCACCTTTTTTTTTTTTCGGTACTAGGGATTGAACTCAGGGACATTCTACCTCCAAGCTATACCCCCAGCCCTATATTATTATTATTATTATTATTATTATTATTATTATTATTATTATTTATTTTGAAACAAGAGCTCACTAAGTTGCGGAGGGCCTCACTAGGTAGCTGAGGCTGGCCTCGAATCCGGATCCTCCGGTCTCAGCCTCCCGAATGCTGGGATTACAAGCATGCGCCACCACGCCCAGCTGGGAATGAGCACCTTTGCCCACTCTATTCTACCACTCCATCTCCTGCTGGGGCTCCCACTGGCCATTGAATGGAAAACCAGGAACTCAGGTATGGTGGTGAACGCCTGTAATCTCAGTACTTGTGAGGCTGAGGCAGGAGGATCGCAAGTTCAAAGCCAGCCTCAGTAACTTAGTGAGACCCTGTTTCAAAATAAAATAAGGTGGGGGAGGGGGTATCTCAGAGTTAGAATGCCCCTGGGTTCAATCCCCAGTACCACAAGAAAAGAGAAGAAAAAGAAAGCCAAAGAGCAAGAGAGACCATGATAAAGTCCACCAAGGCAACCTCCAAGGACACAAAGCAGGGCAGAGTTCAGAATGGCAGAAAGATCCAGCCTTGTCACAGATCTGGAGGAAGTAAGTGAGAGGTCAGGAGAAGAACATCCCGGTCAAGTGGGACAAAAGTGGCACACAGAGAGCAGAGGCAGAGGGTGGCAGGGGCTGAGGTTAGAGCAGGCAGTGGGCTAGACCCTGTGTAGCTTGAAAGTCAAAGACCGAAGTTTAGCCAGACTGAAGTATAATCCCAGTACTTGGGAGGCTGAGAATGGAGGATTAGAGGTTCGAGGACATTCTCAGCAAGTAGTGAGACTTGCATCAACCTAGCGAGACCCTGTTTCCAAATAAAAATAAAATAGGGCTGGGGGTGTAGCTCAAAGGTAGAATGCCCCTGGGCTCCATCCCCAGTGCCAAAAAAAAAAAAGACCTAAGTTTCACGGTGAGTGTGAAGATCACCAGGCTTCCCGCAGAGGTGTGCAAAGATCTGATTCATGCATGGCAAGCCTCCCTCTGGATGCTTGTGGGGAATAAGACGATAGATAAATGAGGAGAGGTGACGAGACTTGGCCCAGGATGACGGAAATGGAGGAGGCGAGAGGCAGCTGGAACTGGCTATATTTTGAAAAGAGAACAGACAGGATTTCTACATGGCCTGCATGTGGAGTGTAAGAAAGACAGAGAAGAGCCAAGGATGACTCATAGGCCTGAGCATCTTGAAGGAGGGAGTTGTCATAATTTGGTGGAAGGAAATGAGGAGTTCTGTTTTGAACACTTCAGTGTGAGATGTTACTAGACATAAAAATGGAGGCATGAGTAGGCACTAAGACATATGAGTCGGGAGTGGTGGCACACATCTATAATCCCAGTACTTGGGAGGCTGAGACAGAAAGATCACAGGTTCGAGGCCAGCCTCAGAGAGACTCTCAGCAACCTAGCAAGAACCTGTTTCAAAACAAAAAATTTAAAGCCGGGCGTGGTGGCGCGCGCTTGTAATCCCAGCATTCAGGAGGCTGAGACCGGAGGATCTGGGTTTGCGGCCAGCCTCAGCTACCTAGTGAGGCACTCCACAACTTAGTGAGACTTGGTTTCAAAATAAAGAATAAAAAATAGGGCTGGGGGTATAGCTCGGAGGTAGAATGCCCCTGAGTTCAATCCCCAGTACTGAAAAAAAAAAAAAAAAGAATAAAAAATAGGGCTGGGGGTATAGCTCAGAGGTAGAATGCCCCTGAGTTCAAGCCCCAGTACCACAAAAAAAAAAAAAAAAATTAAAAAGGGCTAGGGATCTAGTTCAGAGGTAGAATGCCCCTGAGTTGAATCCTCAGTACACCCCCCCCCACACACACACACACACAAGTCTGCAGTGCAGGGGACAAATTGGCTATATATGTAAATTTGGGAATAATGAGGATGTTGCTGGTATTTAATGTCATGAGACTAGATGAGATCATCTGGGAAGTGAGTTAAAGTAGAGAGGAAGTCCTGAGGCTGAGTCCTGACATTGGGGGTTATGAAAGATAAAGAGGAAGTCAGGCATTAATGCACATGTTTATAATCCCAGTGCTTGGGAGGCTGAGACAGAAGGATCACAGTTCCAGGCCAGCCTCAACAATTTATGAGGCCCTCAGCAACTTAGTGAAACCCTGTTTCAAAATAAAATAGGGTTGGGGGTGTAGCTCAGAAGTAGAATGTCCCTGGGTTCCATTCTCTAGTACCCAAATGGAAGGAAGGAAGGAAAGAAGGGAGGGAAGGAGGGAAGGGAGAGAGAGAGAGAGAGAGAGAGAGAGAGAGAGAGAGAATTCAACAGAGAAGGAGCCAAGAGTGAGGAAGAACAGAGTGAATGGTATCCCAGAAGCCAAGTGAACTTAGAAGGTGAAACAGCAAATGCTTAACAACTGGGTTAGGACAGTGGCTCTCCTGTAGTCTCAGCTAACTTAGGAGGCTGAAGCAGGAGGATCCCTTGAGCCTGAAGGCCAGTCTTGTTTTGTTATTGTTTTTATTTTTGTTACTGGGGATTAAACTCGGGCATTCTACCTCTGAGCTATACCAAGGCATTCTACCTCCAAGTTATACCCCCAACCCGATTTTATTTATTTGGAAACAGAGTCTCATTAAATTACAACGGCCCTCACTAAATTGCTGAGGCTCGTTTCCAACTTGCAATCCTCCTCAAATACTGGAATTACAAGTGTGCACCATTACCCTGGCTCCATTTTACTTTTATTTTGAAACAAGGTCTCACTAAGTTGCTAAGGCTAGTCTTGAACCTGTGACCATCCTATCTCAGCAACCCAAGTACTGGGATTACAGGCGTGTGCCACCATGCCCTGCAAAAAGGCCAATCTTCAATATGGATGAAAGAAAGACAGACAGAAAGAAAGGGGTAAAAGAGAAAAGAAAATGTTAAATAGTAAAATGAAGAAACAGAGCTGGGCGTGGTGGCGCATGTTTGTAATCCCAGTACTTGGGAGGTTGAGCCTGGAGGATCCGGGTTCGAGGCCAGCCTCAGCTCCTTAGTGGGGCCCTCCGCAGAGTGCCTCACTAGGAAGCTGAGGCTGGCCGCGAACCCAGATCCTCCAGTCTCAGCCTCCCAAATGCTGGGATTACAAGCACTTTATTAATTTCTAATAAGAGTTATCAAAGACTTTGGTCCACACCTGAAATTTTTATTTTAGTTTTATATATTTTCTTGCAGCTGAGTATTATGTTAAGTTTTGGGATGTTTTGTTTTTGTGGTATTGGGAATTGAACCCAGGGGCATTTTACCTCTGAACCACCCCATTCCTATTTTATTTTTCATTTTGGAATAGGAGCTCCCTAAGTTGCTGAGTATTTCACTACGTTGCTGAGGCTTTCCCTGAATCTGTAATCCTCCTGTCTCAGCCTCCCAAGTACTGGGATTACAGGTACAAGCCACCATGCTGGCTATATATTAATTTTTTTTTTTTTTTTTTTTTTTTTTTTTTTTTTTTTTTTTTTTGCGGTACTGGGGATTGAACTCAGGGGCATTCTACCTCCGAGCTACACCCCCAGTCCTATTTTTTTTTTATTTATTTTGAAACAGGGTCTCACTAAGTTGCAGAGTGCCTCACTAGGTAGCTGAGGCTATATTAATTTTTTTTTAACAGTGCAATAAATATCTACAAAGAAGGCACAATCTGTTTGCAGGATCTAAAGTCAATATTTTTATACTTTTATTGGTGCAATGTAATTATACATCATAATGAAGTTCAAAGTGATACAAACACACATGTACACAACACTTGATGTATTTCTCACCCCTTTCCTCTTCTTCCTTTCCCATACATGTTAGTGAGATTGGAAGTTAAACCTTGTATGGATCTAATCTTATTTGAACTGTTCCCTTTCTCAGTCCCCGTTTTTCCCCTCCACAACTTCCTCCCCCAGTCCCCTTCCACTATTTTACTGTTTTCTTTCCTCATTTAACTAAAGTCTCTTTTGCTTCCTATTTTTTGTTCTAGCTTCTTTTTTTTTTTTTTTTTTTTTTTTCAGTACTGGGGATTGAACTCAGGGGCATTCTACCTCCGAGCTACACCCCCAGCCCTAGTTTTTATTCTTTATTTTGAAACCGAGTCTCACTAAGTTGCGGAGTGCCTCACTAGGTAGCTGAGGCTGGCCGCGAACCGGGATCCTCCGGTCTCAGCCTCCCGAATGCTGGGATTACAAGCATGCGCCACCACGCCTGGCTTTGTTCTAGCTTCTAATATGAAAAAAAAAATAATATATGACCCTTGACTTTTTGAGTCTGACTGATCTCAGCATATTTTCTAGTTCCATTCATTTTCCTGAAAATGACATAATCTATTCTTCTTATAACTGAGTAAAATTCTATTGCATGTATATAACAGTTTCATTACCCACTCATCTGTTGATGGACACCTAGGTTGATTCCATAATTTGGCTCTTGGGGATTGTGCTGCTATAAACATGGGTATGCATATATCACTACAGTATTCTAACTTCAGTTCCTTTGGAAAAAATACTGAGTGGCATGGCTGGGTCATATGGTGATTCCATTCCTAGTCTTTTGAGAAACCTCCATACTGCTCTCCAAAGTGGTTGTACAAATTTACAGTCCCACCAACAGTGTATAAGAATGTAAAGGTCAATGTTAATCTTAAAAACATACACTAGGTGATTTACAGATTTTTCTCACAGTCATGCATTGCTTAGTGAGGATGTTGCATTCTAAGAAGTGCAATGTTAGTTAATTTCTCCCTTGTGTGAACATCTTAGAGTGAACTTACACAAACTAAGGCGGCTGTGACATCGCTGGGTGATCTTACAGGGCCGCTGTTGCTCATGCTATTCGTCATTGACCAAGACATTGTTATGCAGCTGCTGGCAGTATTAAAACAATCCTGTAAAAGTACACATACTGTATGGTTCCACTCGTATGTGGTTGCTAGAGCAATCACATTCACAGTACTGGAAACTCAAATGGCAGTTGCCAGACCACAGGGGAAGGGAGACAAGGAAGAGGGAGTTGTACGGTTTCCATGAGGGAAATTGAAATAGTTCTGGGGTAAGATGGTAATGATTGCACAGAAAAGTACATGTACAAACCGGCGTGGTGGCTCATGCCTGTAATCCCAGCATTTGGGAAGCAGAGACAGGAGAATTGCAGGTTCGAGGACAACCTCCGCAAGTAGACTCTCATCAACCTAGTGAGACCCTGTTTCAGAATAAAAATAAAATAGGGCCATGGGTATGACTCAGAGGTAGAATGCCCTGGGGTTCAATTTCCAGTACAAAAAAAACAAAAACTGCATGTATGTAGTACTGCTGAACTATACATTTACATATGGTTAAAACAATATATTTTATGTTACAAGCATTTATTGCAATAAAAATAAATTTTTTAAGCCTGTGATTCAATTATTCCCATAATGAAGTGAAGGTTTGAGGACACACCACCAACAAGTATTCAAGTGTTGTATAATTAGGAGTGTGTGTGTGTGTGTGTGTGTGTGTATGTGTTCTTGGAAATTGAGCCCACAGGCATTCTATCTGCAACCTACACCTCCAGCTCTTTTATTTTTTGTTTGGGAAACAGGATCTCTCTAGGTTGCTGAGAGTCTTGCTAGTTGCTGAGGCTGTCCTTGAACCTGCTATCCCCCTGTCTCAGCTTCCCAAGTACTGGGATTACAAGGGTGTGCCACCACACCCAGCTAGAATCCGGATTTAACAAGCCGGGCGTGGTGGCACACGCTTGTAATCCCAGCATTGGGAGGCTGAGACTGGAGGATCCAGGTTCGTGGCCAGCCTCAGCTGCTTAGTGAAGCCCTCTGAAACTTAGTGAGACCCTGTTTCAAAATAAAGAATAAAAAATAGGGCTGGGGCTGTAGCTTGGAGGTAGAATGCCTCCGGTTCCATCCCCAGTACCACACACACACACAAAAAGCACATTACAATAAAAAATAAAATTCGCAACCCAGCCAGATGTGGTAGCATATGCCTGTAATCCCAATACTTGAGAGGCTGAGACAGGAGGATTGCAGGTTTAAGGTCAGCTTCAGCAACTTAGTGAGACCCTGTTTCAAAATTTAAAAAATTGCTGGGCGTGGTGGCGCACGCTTGTAAATCCCAGCATTTGGGAGGCTGAGACCAGAGGATCCGGGTTC
>PVLC010011135.1:0-48118 GCA_004027655.1 Graphiurus murinus
TTTATTTGTTCCTTTATGTCTTCCTTTATTTCTTTAAAGCTCTGCCTACATTCTTTCTGAAAATCCTGTATTGTTTCTAGTATTAAAGATCTGAATTGTTCTTCTGGTAGTCTCTGCCATTCTGGGTTGGTGAGATCTGTTATTGAGGGGTTGTGGTAGCTCATTGTTTCTTTGTTATTTTTCCTTCCCATGGTTCCCTTGTTCTTCAATTTATATCTTTGCTGTTATTGTAAGTTTTCTTGTCCAATCTCTGCATTGGGGTTTAGGGGTGACAGGTTGTGTTCAGAGATAAAGTTTGAGTGAGAGGTTACAGTTATGAATGCAGGAATAGGATAAAGAAGAGAGTATGATCCAGCAGAATAAGAGGTTGAGTGTGTTGAGGAGATGTATTGTAAAGATTATAGATGGTAGATAATGATAAGTGACAGGAAAAAGGAGAAAAGAGAAGAGAGGAGGTAAAGTGTTGTGGAGAGGTATTTAGAGGGGAATTGGGGAAGCATGTGGAAGGGACAGGGAGGGGGTTCAACAACCTAAGCCAGAGACAACAAAGCAAGTAATCATCCAAACAAACATATATAATTCAAGGCAATACAAAATGAAAACAGAGTATAAATATATAGAACTTATCACCAAAAAAGAAGAAAAAGAGAAAAAAAAAAGAAGAAGAACCAAAATCTACAAATAGCAACCCGAGACTAGAGTGATCATTCTGCTAGATCATAAGCACCGAGCTTGAATTTTTTTTATTTGCTCTCTCAGCTCAATCAGAGGACTTCTCCCACTGCTATCTTATGTCTCTGGGCTCTCCAGGGCCTGGATGGGTCTCTCTCTCTCTCTGCTTTTTGCTTTTGCAGTCTAAAAGCCTGGCCTTTCCAGATGCCCTATATGCTCTGGGATCCTGTGCCCTTCTGGCCCTGTCTAGTCTCTAGAAGGGCGGATATCTGAGTCTAACCTTTGTATTGTGAACCCAGCACCCCGGGTTGTAGTCCACTTACAGATCCCTGCTGTTCGGGCTGTTCCACCTCCGGACACTGTTCCTCCTGTTCTCAACCGAGGCTCTCCCAGTTCACGGTCAGGTTTCAAGTGTTCCTTCTCTTTCTTCCATCAAGAGGCTGGATTCATGGTTAGACTGCTTCAGACTCTGTTGCGCCTTAGCTCACTTTTCCATCTCTGGGGCGTAGCTCAGAGGCCAACCCATGGGAGCTTGCACTGGTCATTCTACTCCTTCCACTCATTCCAGGCGCTATAGATGGTTCGGTGATACCCGCCTGGGTAGTGCGTGGAGATACAGGGGTCTCCACACCATGCCTAGGCTTTTAGCTATGCCTGTCCTGGAATTTGCAGCTCACAGCATCAGGCTGATGTCCGTTGCTTTGGATCTCGTCTGGGTAGCCTAGCTCTTCAGTGGAGCGGCTCCGGGGCGTAGGGCACCGGGGCGCAGGGCGCTGGATCCCGTCTTGGTGGCCTAGTTCCTCCGCGGCGGGGCTCCGGGGCGTAGGGCACCGGGAGCAGGGCGCTGGATTCCATCTCGGGGCCTAGCTCCTTGGCCGCGCGGCCCTGGGGCGCAGGGCACCCGGGCACAGGGCGCCGCCCATCTCCGTAGCCTAGCTCCTAGGCGGCTCGGCCCCGGGGCTCAGGGTACGGGGGTGCAGGGCGCCGGACCCCGTCTCGGTGGCCTAGCTCCTCAGCGGTGCGGTGCTAGGGTGCAGGGCACCGGGGTGCAGCGCAGCCGGGTTTCTTACTTTCCTAGGTCCGCTTTCTGGATCCTCTGTTGTAATTCAAATTGTGCTTTTTTGGTTGTTGTTGTTGTATTTTTTCTTCTTTTAAGAAGCTCTTTTTATGGTAGATTTGGTTTGAAATCGCAGTGTCTGAGAAAAGTTGTTTCACTCAGTCACCATCTTGGATTCCTCCCTGTTAAAACATCTTTACTATCCATTGTTAATAAAAAATTTCAAGCAGGAATGGAAGGGAATTCTCTGCATTGGTAAAGGGCATCTATTAAAATAACATGCTCAAGGCAAAAGAATTAACATGTTGTTTTCTTAGATCAGAAACAGGATGAGGATGTTTTCTATCATTATTCCTATCAAATATTATAATAGAGGTTGTAGCAACTGCAAAAAGATAGGAAAAAGAATTAAAGACATATTTTTAAAAGAAAAGAAAAAACCCTCTTTATTCATAGATTACATGAACAGCTATGTGGAAATATTAAGTAATCAACATAAACTACTAAGAGTAATAATTAAATTAGGTAGGGTTCCTAGATACAAGTTGAGTATAATTACTATAAACACATATAATGTATAACTGAATATATACACACACACACATACACACACACACACAGACACACACACACACACAACCATGCCCAAGAAAAATTGGAAAAAGGAGATGGACAAAGTGATGCTTACCTTATCTACTATCTGAATACACTTTAAAGCCATCAAATTCAAATCAATTTCATTGACATAGGGTTATAGTTAGATATAAAATGTCCCCTAAAGAGCTCATTTATTAATGTTTGGAGCTGATGCAATTAAGTCATAAGGGTTGTAATCTCAATAATAGATAAATCCATTGTAATAGATTCCAATGGATTTATGTGAGTGGTGACCCAGGACAGTATGGAGTGTCTCCAGGTAGGTCTCTGGGGCTATGTCCTTGGAGATTATATAAATTGTTCCTTCCCCCCTGCTTCCTCTCTTACTTCCAAACTCCATGATGTAAGGATCACAGCCCATGTGCTCTTTCTCTCTCTGCCTCCTGCCACCATTCCCTGAGATCTGAAGTCCCTGGCCTCACATGGACTGAACCCAAAACTGTAAGAAAATAAATCTTCCTTCCTTTAAGTTATGTGATCAGTCTTTTATATTATAGCTACTAAAATGCTGACCACAACACAATAGATATCAGAAACTAAATAGAGACTTTCAAAATAAGAGAAATGTTTGTAAATCAGGAAGAAATGTCATAGCCATAGTTTGCTACACAAAAATATATTTTAGATATTAAATGTCCAATACAATACCAGTAGCCTTATATAGCAATTGGCAAATTGCTATCAAATAGACAAACAGGACTATTGAGCAAAAACAAGTTGAAATGTGTTTTATAAAAATGCAAAAGATTTTGCTCAGTTTGAAAAAATGCAAAACATTTCACTTATAATTTTAAATAATGTATGCATGTTAGAAATAAAATTTTACATACTTTTAGCAAATAAAATATAGCATTAAATTAATTTATCATTTACATTTTACTTTTTAAAAATATGATTTATAAGAAATTTAAAATTCCTTATATGGCATATATTTGTGGCTTGCATTTTATTTCAGATATTGCTGTTTTCAGGAAGTTAAATAATAAGAAAATGTGTAAGGAAATTTAAGATTCCAATAATGTAGTATAGAAACAGTTTTTTTTTTTTAAAGAACAAAAAACAAATGGAAAGTATAAAAGAAAACAGACTATTTGGAAAAAATTAAATTATATGACAGAAGATCCTGTAAACATTATTGAAAAAAATACACACACACACACATATATTGGACTGTTGGAAATCATAAAAGTTTAAAGTAGATGCTAGAAAGAGTGGAGGGAGGAAAGGGAAGGGAAGATGTTGGTCAATAGGTGCTAAGTTACAGTTAGATAGGAGCAAAAGTTCTGGTGTGCTGTTGCACAGTATCATGACTGTATCTAACAGTCATGTGCTGTACAAGTCAGAAAGCTAGAGTAAAGGATTTTGAAAGCTTAAACATAGATAAATGATAAATGCTTGAGGTGATAAATATGTTTAACCTAGTTAAACTTTTTGCAATGCATATATATCAAAACATAATACCACATTAATATGCATAATTTTTATGTCTTCATATTGTATTGTTTAAAAAATAAGTTTTAAATAAGTCAAAACTAAATATTTCACAGTTTGGAACTGGTGAGTTTGAAGACACATGATTGTTTTGTGGGAGATACAAGAGTGTACCCCATATCTCCTCCCTAAATTCTGAACCAAGTTTTGTTCTATGGCAGTGTGTGTGTGTGTGTGTGTGTGTGTGTGTGTGTGTGTGTGTGTGTGTCTGTGTCTGTGTGTGTGTGTGTCTGTGTATGTGTGTGTGTGTTTGTGTGTGTGTATTTTACTGGGGGTTGAATCCAGGGGTATTTTACCCCCAAGCTATACCCCCAACCCCTTTTACTTTTTTATTTTGAAACAGGATCTCACTAGGTTTCTGAGGGTCTTGTTAAATTGCTGAGACTGTCCTCAAACCTGTGATCCTTCTGTCTCAGTCTCCCAAGTACTGGGATTATAGGCATGTGCCAGCATGGCTCTTTTTAAATTTTTTATGTACATATTTTATTGATTGCTTAGTAAAATGCTAAACTTTAGAGGAAGCTTATGAGAGATGTTTGTAAAATAATGAATAGACGTGGCCACTGGAATATAATTTGGAATAGCAGCATAGCACTTTATTAAAAATTTGTGGTGTCCTGAAACAGTTAATGTGCTTTTTAAATCATACTTTATGCCTCCAGAGTAATTTATGCACTGCAGAATCTTGTGTAAATTTCATTTCACAAACTGTGCTTGAGGAATACCAAAATTGGTGCTATTCACACAGACAATATTAGCAAATGTATTTTCCTATGCTAAATATATCCTTGTCATTTTTATTATCTGCTAGTGTGCTTAATCTTATTATTGACATGAAAGATTTATTTAAATATTTTCCTATGGCCTTCAGATCTGCTGAGGCCACAGAACAAATTTATCTTGTTTTTCATTAATGTATTCCCTATTTTGCCATTACATTGGCAGCTCTATTACTCTAGATTTTTGGTAATCATCCCAAGATGTCAGTTAGGCTTAGCTTTAGAAAGAGAAAATATGGAATTGACAGAGTCAATAGATCTCTCTAAAGTTTCTTTTGTTTGTATTTGTCTGTTTAACTGGTAAATTATCCAGAATTCCCAGTTCAGCTATGATCTTCTCTGCAAAAGCTATTATCCTAAGAACTGTATCCCTAAGATAAATTCCAAAGGCAATGCAATTGATTTCTTAACTTTAGCAAATAGATATGGTTCTTCGTCCAAAATTTTACAAGCAAATTGTTAATATTCACAAAAATTGCATTACTTTAGTTGACCTTTAGTAGTCAATTGGTGGCATTTTTGACACAAAGTTGAGAGGTAGCCACCTTTCTATGTATTTTAATGAAACAGAGCTACTTTCTCTAGTGCTGGTCTTTTCACTATTTGGAAATAAGAAAATTCATTTACTATTAAAGAAATTATTTCTTATAGGGATAGAATTTTAAAACACATGAAACAATTGCATTTATTCATTCTGAAATTATAACAAAGTTAATTTTAAGAATATTTTCATAAGTAATAAGTATAAATGCTATATATGATTTTTAGAGAAATAATTATATTTCCCATTTATTTGATAGTATTGGTGCAATTCTAGAGAGATTTTTAAGGCTCTTATTCTTCAGTGAATATATTACTGAGAATTGTAATGCTTTGAGTATATCATTCTATCCTGATATTATGTCCTTTAGCTTTTCTGCTTGTATATTTGCTTCCTTACAGATGTTAATATTTCAACATTCTCATATCAACACTATTTCAGTATAATTCTCTTTCATGAAGTATTCAAAGAGGTATATAAATATTTTAATACATATTTTTATCTAAAACTATATAAACTCTGCTATGATGAATAACTAGTTAAGACAATGTGAGCCATACCCAACTGTATCTGCTTTAAATCAAAATGAAATTTGGGTAGCCGGGCATGGTGGCGCACGCTTGTAATCCCAGCATTCGGGAGGCTGAAACCGGAGGATCCGGGTTCACGGCCACCCTCAGCTACCTAGTGAGGCACTCTGCAACTTAGTGAGACCTGGTTTCAAAATAAAGAATAAAAAATAGGACTGGGGGTGTAGCTCAGAGGTAGAATGCCCCTGAGTTCAATACCCAGTACCGCAAAAAAAAAAAAAAAAAAGAAATTTGGATGCTTACAGAGGGAGTAGAGTGAGAACTGGGGGGAGGGCTCAGAAGCACTGTATGCATATATGCCTGTATCACCCTGAACTTCATCAAGATATATGGTTACAATGCACTAATAATAAATAAAAAATAAAAAAGTTGATATTTAATGCTCAAAATACATGGGCAGGTTTCTTTCTATATCCCTTGGTGGTCATCAATCTCAAGATTATTTCTCCTTTTTGTTGGCAAACATGAATCTTGGAAGCACTAGAGTTACTAATGTTTCCAGAGAAGAGTTCTGTTTTTCCCAGGAAAAAATGTCTCAGGGATGACTCTTATTGGCTCAACTAAAGTCACAGACTCCTTCTTGAGTCAATAACTGTGGCTAAGGTCTGAACTGTTGTAGTGAACTGGCTTAGGCCCCGTGCTCTGCACTGAAGCCAGAAGGAGAAATCAGCCTCATTGAAGGTACACTAAATCATGGAGAGTGCAAGCATGACTTCTTAAAATAAAGTTGTGTAAAGTATACAAACTCACTAACTCACATAGCTTTATATGCCACAAATAGAATCTGCAAAACTAGACATGTATTTGTTTTGGAAGACATAAGAAAAACAATGTGCTATCCTTAAGATGTGCAGTAAGCCCATTGGCATACCTAACAAGGAGAAAACTGGGACAGTTAATTCCACTATTGGAAATCTGACCTTCTTACCAGATTCTCTGAATCCTGCCAAAATATTTCAGCTAATAAGGATGGAAGAATAATAGAAAACAGTCACATGAACTTTGCAATCTAGAGAGTTATTCAAGACAGTTACACTCAGGTCTTGAAGGCTTGAATTGGGAAGTGAAGACACATATCATTTCAGAGTAATTGAGCAATGATATTTAAGTTTCAAGTAATGATTCTTTTTCTATCAACTGAAAGTCACTCAGTATCATAATGAATTCAATATACCCTTTTACTCTAAATGCCATAGCCATTACATAGATATTGCATGATATTCTTAATTAATAGAATCAATTGGCCAAAGAATGCAGCCTACATCCACGGAATCAAGCAAACAAACAAAAAGGATGCTCATTTATTGAACAATTGCATATTTAGTAACTACTATGTATCTGGTGCTAGGGATAAATTAGTCAATAAAACAAACTAAAACCCTTGCTCTTATATAACTTATAGTCTAATGGACCAAGACAGAGTGATCTTATAGTTAAGTTTCCTTCTCATTTTCTAAGTGGAAATTTGTCCGATTTTTTTCCCTACCATTATATACTGGGTGTCTTTCTAGGCTCATTAAATGTAGCTGTTAGTACTGATGGAAGTAATGCTTGAGGTACAACAAGGTGCAATGCTGACTAGTTTGAGGAGGCTACATCTTCAGATTACTCAGAAGATCTGAAGTTAGAGGAGAGCAACTCTCTGACATAGCTTCTCCCACTCTGTTTGTCAGCTTTAGTGTAGTTTTGTAAGTGACAACTGTGCAAAAGTCATACTTTGTTTTAGTGGGGTGTAATTTTTCCCATAGGAGGGGCTTTTGTAGGTTTACATGGAATATTTAAAATTCATTAAAAGGTGAGTGACCTTCTAATGACTTGGTTAGATGTCTGTCAACTGGTGAATGGATAAAGAAATTGTGGTGTGTACACAGAATAGAATTTTATTCAGCCATAAAGAAGAACAAAATTATATCAGTTTCTGGGGTAATAGATGAAACTGGAGAATATCATACTAAATGAAATAAACCACACTCATAAAATCAAGATCAAGGGCTATATGTTCTCTCTCATATGTGTAAGCTAGGGGGAAAAAGGAAAATTGGGAGAATAGTAAATTAGTGGAAGGGAATCAGGGGAGGGAGGTATGGAGGAAAAGGGGAGGTACAAGAAAGAAAAAAGATGAACTAATGTTATGGGCATATATGTATGTATCACTGTGAATCCCAATATCATGTAAAATTACAATCCACAAATAAAATATTTAAAGTAACAATCTACACTATTTTTTCATAAAAAAGGATGTGAACTTTTAATAATCTACATAAAGGAAGAAATCAAGAGAATAGGTATTGGCTGTTGGTTGAAAGTATGTTATGCAGCCAAGCAGTGGAGGCAGTGAGCATCACAGAATCTCCTCTCTGAAATGTATTTCCCCTCGCCATCATTATGGTCCCTTCAAGACTGCCATACCCTTATGTGGACCCCTATCATTAAATGGCCTCATACATTATCTTTATAGATTTTTTTTATCTTCCAGAGTTTTTATTGCTATATTTGCCTTTGGACCACATTAAATGACCCCTATCTATAAGTATATCCAGTATCACATAGATTTGAGTACATTTCTTTTTTATTGGAGTAGTATTTTTCTAAGAAGAGGCAAACAAATACCTTAGTGACTCAGCTTGATTCTGTTCTTAAATTGAGTCATGCATCTAGTTAACTTAGTCAATAATCTGTGACTCCAAATCTAAGTCCTTGCTGGTCTATCTTCAACAGTATCTAAAGTTTTACTGAAACATGGCCACACTCATTTATTTTACATGTCAACCATAGCTGTCTTCATGCTACAGTACAGTTGAATAATTGGGAAAAAAAAAGACTATATGATCTGAAAAGTCTACATTATTTACTCTATAGGTCTTAAAATGTGTCAACCCTTAGACTAGATTGTTTACTCCAAGCCTATTGGGTTCCTCTGGTGCAGTTTTTTATTCACTATGTCCATAACTATTGCTTTTTACCATTTTTGAGAAGCCTCCCTGTTAACTTTCATCCTTAAAACTTAAGCCCCATTATTAATTTTTCCTTAATTGTCTCCTTGGTCTGTGTAGACTCCATGTTAGGGTTACTTTAACTCGGTCATCATAAAACCTTTTGTATAATATACATTAGCAGAGCAACTCTGTGTTATCTTTACTTGAGTTTGGTTGTTCTACTCACCTCTACAGGAAAGTGAGATAAAAATGCAATGGCATCCTACAGATTGGAAAATCACAGATAAATGGATTTAAGGACATGGATCATTAATTCTTTTTTTTTTCCTCTCAACTACAACTATAATTTCTAATGTATATTATGCCCATACTATTTTTATTTATGAAATGGTATTTAGGAAAGGAAAAGTACAAGGAGACTCCTCTTTTTTATTATATTATTTTTATCTTGGGTATGTTCTGACCTTTATGTTTTTTGTTTTTTGTTTTTTTTTTAAAGAGGAATAAGAGCAAAGCTCTGAGTAAGACTCTGACATGCACATCTGTCCTCAGGAGGCTAGGGCTTCAACAAACAGGGAAGTTATTAGAACATAATCAGTACCCTATCAAATTAAAGCATTTATAAAATCATAGTCACAGCTGTAGAACTCCCACTGAAAATGAGCTAAAATTAAAAGTTGTCAGGTGTGTGTTTGTGGATCCCCACTGGTGGACTATACTGTGGATGCCCTGCCAACTCTCTACAGTTTGCCTGACCAATCTTTGCAGCAAGACATTTCCCTGTTAATCCTAATTGGTCCAGTCAAAGCAGGGTAGGCTGCTGATGACAACTCCTTGAGGAATTTGAGCCAAGCCATAAACTACACAAGGAAAGTCTGGTGCTTATGGCCCTCGGAGACATTGATGTTTCTAGAATAAGCAGCAGTAGCCCTGCAAATTCTTCAATAAAGACTCTGCTCCTATGACTCTCTTACAAATAATAATTTATCTGTCTCAGATTAGGAACGATAATGTTCCCTCGACTTTAGAAGCTTTCTTTTCACAGCAAATTGAGAAAATAGAGAAAGTGGCTGCTTTATCAAAAAACATTTGTATTCCACTGTCATTGTTACCAAAGAGGGAGCAAACCACAGTTTATATCTGGTTGAATACAGAAGTCTCCTTGGAAAAATCTAAGATTGGAGCAGCACCTGTTGTATGTAGGTGATACCCACCCCCCACCTCCAGATTCAAATTACTGTCTTGATCTTGTGATTACCTAAAGCTGTTTCTCATACATCTGTCATAACATATAACAAGATATTTAAAAGAATGTCTGACAACCGATGTAAAAAGCTATTTAGTTCCGAGTCTAGCTTTTCCAAATGGTAGTACATTGATCAGTCAGGCAGCGTAATGAATCTGCCATCTTGTATCAGCCGTTATTCTCTAAATTAAGCCATATTTCATATAACAGTCTTATCGTTATTCAGAGTGCTTCCCAGCTACAGCTGTAAGATTCGATTAAATCAATATGTTCATGTAAGGAACAGCTTGTTGGGGAAGGCAATGTGAAAATGCACAAGATAACAAAAGAAAAATGCTAGGTTTCATTTTACTAATAAAGTTTCAAGGTGTATTCTCATATGCTTGCAGAGAATCTTTTCAAAGACTCTTCCTTCAAAGTCTAAAGTGTTATTGTCCCCACATGATATGCATCTCTTTAAAAGTGAGAATGTGAGTGTTAAGAGTCACCTTGGTTTTTAGGAATGTACCTTACACATAGAAAACCAGATGTCTAGCCTGGAGTAGTTGGTTAACTGTATAATTTGCCCCTTTGTATTCAATCACATTAATATAGAATGAAATTATATCATCAATATTCTGAACAGGTACAAAAATGTGGCATATACACACAATGTAATTTTACTCCATTACGTTATTCCATAACAAAAGTATGTCAATTGCAGGAAAATGGATGGAACTAGAAAATAAAATGCTGAGTAAGATTAGCTAGGCTCAGAAAGTGAATAGTTGTATAGTTTCTCCCATATATGGAAGCTAGAGAGAAATTTGCTAACAAAAGAGACCTCAGATAAAGATCAGAGAGTCCAATGGAGCAATGGAGGGGGTTTGGGAAGGAAGGAAGGGGAAGGAGATGTGATGAAGATAAGAGCTTAATTGGTCATTTGAAGATGCTTCCATATTGATAATAGACTGAAGAAGGAAAACAGTTTGGAGGCTTATATGATTCAGTGGGAAAACAAGAGTGTTTCATATTTATGTAGTAACAGTGAAAGGGTTGAGGAATAATCAGTTCCGGGTAGATTTTGAAGGTAGAATCAATAGAATGTAATTGAGTGCATGTTGTAATATCAGTGTCAAGGATCAGTTTAATGTGTCTGGACTGAGTAGCTGGAAAAATAGAGTTGCCAATTATTGCGATAGTGAAGACTGGAATGAGTAGTTGCCATAAAATATTAGAAATTTAATTTTAAGCATATTGTGTTTGAGATACTCATCTCCAAGTGGAGACATAAAATCATAAGTCAAATTTATTAGTCTGGAGTTCAGGGAAGAGATAGGTATTAGGGACATAAATTTGGAAGTTGTTGGCATATTGGTAGAATTTAAGGCTCTGAGTCTCGATGAGATAACCAAATATGTAGCTGAAGTAGAACAGAGACAATATCTTAGGAAAGATCCTTAGAATTTCTACATATTTTTTCAGATCCAGTAAAAACATTAGGTAAGTATGGACTTATTTATCCTTGAGATGCCTGCTTATACTTAGATGTAATAATTGTACAGGCACAACATTTGTACCACATGCTAGTATTGTACATTTACAATCTGTTGTTCAAGTTGCTTAACTATTTTTAATATACATATAATGTCTACAGACTTCATTATTTTATGAATTAAGAATATAAAGATAAGGGTGGTAACAAAAAGAACTGCTTATCATAAAATCTCAAATCCACTGAGACAAAAATACTATATAAATGCTTATTTGTGCATTCTATTTAATTTCTTGATTTTTAAATATAGTTACAAGTAAAGGCAGAGAGACTAGAGGTAACAAAAAAAGACTAAGATGAATGTATCTGTGAAGTAAAAAAAAAACTAGTGGGGTGTGGTGACTTCTGAAAGCCAAGAACCAGGCAATGATCAATGGGGTCAATCAGACTAATAGGTCAAAGTGAAAAGAGACAGTAGCATCAAGGGAAACTTTGGATTTTCAAGAAAGTAACAGATTTTTTTTTCCAGTTGATGGGAAATATTCAGTAAAAAAAGTGAAAAAATAGGATGCCAGAAAGACAAAGGGCGATTGCTAGGGTTATGTCTTTGAGTAGCCAAGAGAAGATGAGATCTTGAGAGATGTTACTTGTGCTTATATTTCCAATAATTTAAAAATCCCTTTTTTCCCCTCATGATAAAAAAAGTTATTAAATGTAAAAAAGTACTCTTTAGAAAATAAGTCACTTTCAATGCAATTGTACAGAAGTAACACTTGCCATGTAAGTAAACAAATTTCTTCAGTTTCCTTAAATATAGAGGTAAAAAATATTGTGTTTTCCTAGTATTAGGACACAAATTTTCATATGGAACATAATGTAATTCTTATGAAAATGATACATCTCTCTAGCTATTTGCAATACTGTAAATATCTAAAGCTAATCACCATTATGTTGAAGACTGTTATACAAGTTGATGAATATGAATTCCTAACTAGAAGGCATCTATATTTCAGTGTTACATGTAACATGCCTATAAAAGGATGAAACAAAGACTCATACTGAAAATGGAATTACTATTTTATTACTAATTTCATCAAATTTTAGCCCCAATATGATCCCTGTCTCATATGCAGATTTATTCTTATCTGATTGGTCACATTGAAAAGAAAAGAAGAATGTTACTGCTCTTTAAAATAAGAGTATCTGTCAAGGTAAATATTCACTGCTAAACATTTTCTTCTGTGACTATTTTAGTGTCTGGAAAAATGTGGTTTTCCTTTCAACGTCTCCATATCACTCAAGTCATTCTGGCCAACTCTAATGAGATCTATAAAAATCTTTCAAAAGAAAAGCACTACTAAGAGTTTCTACAGGTCTAGAGCACTTTATAGCTTTTAAAGTGTTTTTAAATAATGTTCTCTTAGTTGATTGGATCCTCACAACTCTCTTAGGTCTCAGGAACTAGCCAGAGAGGGTCTGGGTGCAGCTGTTAGAGTAGAGCCAAGAATTTCTCAAGAGTGCCTGGTGGAGAATTATGCCTTGGGAAGGAAAGTCAAAGTCACAGGTTATGGGATAGTTATTGCAATTTTCTAAAGCAGCAGCTGTATCAGAGGAATTTCAGATGGGTGATGAGATGCCCTAGCCAGTGGGGTTTCTGGGAAGGGACAACCAATGCTGGACCTAGGGAATGTAGAATGTGAAGAAAGTGGCCTAGATTCAGAATCTACCTAAATTTTTATATATGGAGGAGTTCTAGAGCTGGTCTTAGAAGTTGCTTCGAAAAGGCTACGACAAGGTAATTTCTTATTCTTAAAGGGAACTCAAGAAGACTAAACAAAGAGTTTACTATATTGTCATTGAGATGTAACTATTAAGGAAAATACTTTTTCTTCTGCAATTTCCTCATCTCCTGTATTTGTGGGCTGGAATCATTGATCCATTCTAATGACTATAATATGGCAGAAGTAATGAGGTATCACTTTCAAGATTAGGTTATAAAAGGATTGTAGCTTTCAATTTGTGTCTTTCTCAAACTCTCTTTGGATTGCTCATCCTGGGGTATACCAGCTGCAAAGAAAACCTTGTAGAGAGGTCACATGAATGAGTTTAGAATTGGATTCCCTGAGTCTTACCAACAGATTTGGAATCATATTAAGTGCATTCTCCAGTTCCACCTGAGCTTTGAGATGCCTGCAGTTCTGATCAACAGTTTGACTGATGAATGATCTCAAGCCAGGACACCCAGCTAAGCCATGCCTGAATTTCTTACCCACTGAAAATATGAGATAATAAATTTGTTTTGTCATAAACCACTAAACTTTGAATTAATTTGCTACACATCAGTAGATAACTAATACAGCAAGTGTGCAAAGATGGCATTAGGCAAAACAAAGGAAATGGTTAGAAAATAAAGCAACTATATTAAGTATTTTTGCAATTATAATTCCATTTACTTTTAAAAATATTTCATATGCACTATTTTTTATTGTCCATTAAATGCATGATTCAATTTCTTATTTATAAGGTGTATAATATATAATTATCTTGATTCTTAAACTCGGATGTAGAAATCTTGTGTCTTTTACACTCTCATGATAAGCAGCTGGTGAAAATAAACTATCAGAAACAAAACAGTAAATGAAAGAAATAACCTATTTTTGATAAACTCTAAATCCTTAATCCTTTTTTCATAACAAAAATACTGACAATTAGCATGTAGTAATGACTGTAATTATAAAAATGTATTTTACTACATATATATTTATTAATTCATAATATTCAGATTATCTTAAACACCTAAGTCTCTAAAACAGAAATACTTTCTACTATATTTTAGTTGAGTTGGTTAATTAAAACTTGATTTGCATATGTAGTGATGTTTATAACAATAATATCTACATAAGTGGTATGAATCCTACTTTCTAATATGACCAATAAAATTATTATCCTAGAAATTTAAAATCAACAGTTTGAGGAAAATTTAGAAATGATATGACAGACTTACAAATATTTCTCTTCAATCTATCACTTTTCTGGCTTAGATAATGTGATTCTTTGAAATTTGCCTGAATATTAGTAGATTCTCATTTATTACATCAGAAATTCTGGTTAGATTGGTCTAAAGAATGAATTAAAAATATTTTTCTGCTAACTTCTTATATTCCTATAGTACTCTTACTTCTGCATTTCATTTTTCCATTTTTCATACATTTTGGAAATTATCTTTAACACTTGATTTATGACATAAGAAATATAGACTTTATAGAGCATATTGTAATAGCATACATGTGAATACACACACTCACACACACATATATACTTTTGTATTTGAGAAATGTAACTTGTCTCTTGCTATAAAATAATATAGGGAAGTCCATGTTTATAATGGAAAACATGAAAAATGTATCTCTCAAAATTAAATTGCTAATTTTTAAGCTACTATAACCCCAAATAGCAGCAGTTTATTTTCTGTATAATAACAATAAAAACACATCAATTTCTGAAAATTATAACATCAGTATTTTGGGCAATCAGCTATAACAAGAATATATAAGCTTGTGTTAGATTAATATGTTAGAGGTGGTAAAAATGAAAAAGGATGTTTGATCATGAAAATTAATTGGTGGAGATTATTAACAAGTGGGTCAAAATCCAATCTAATTGTATGAGTCTTTTCTATAGAACTAAATCTGGTAAATGTGGTTTATCAAATATATACTTGAAAAAATCATCATAATTTAGACAGTCTATATATTGCATTATGAAACAGCATACTAAGTCTTTAACATAATTTCCAAAAATAGTTCATGTAGTTAATTTGTAATATCATTTTAGAATATTAGATCTTAGTTCATCAAATATCTTGAACTAAGATCAACTGGTTCACATCATTTCAGATGATAATAGTTTTGAAGTAAGAAATAATACAGGCACACACAAGCCACACACACACACACACAGACACACACACACACACAGAGGAATGTCACACAAACCCATATATAAGGCAGGAACAGAGGCCTCAAATCTGAGCACACATTGCTTTGGGGCCCGGGTCCCAGGCCAAGGTAATAGGTATCAGCAGGTGAAATTCTCAAATTGGGAAAGTTTATACTGGGATCAACTGTACTACTCAGACTTATACCACCATAATGGATAAAATCATACTGGCTATGTATTCCCTTTAATGTAAAGAAATGTTAACAACCATAAGAGTCTTCTCTGAAACAAATTCATACCTCCCTGGGTGGCAAGGAGAGGAAAATAGTCAGTATGCTCTAGTCATCCAAGAGTCTGTAAATTTTCTTCTCTGAATAACTGTCCTTTTAACACTAATGTGGTCTAGGTGATTCATAAATATAACATGAGGTCAACATACATTTCCCCCAATCAGGAAAAGTCTAATTAGAAATACTTTTGGAGAAAATGTACATTGTGTTTCTTGTGTCACATACTCACTCCTGGATGTGTTGCTGTGGTCGGGAAGATTGGGTACTTAGATTGATAGTCCCTCATATATATTTCTCCAGTGATGTAACTCAAAAGTTAGGACATTTTCTGTGCCAATTCCAGGTACATAATGCTAACTTTCCTTGGTCGCCTGTCAGCCTATCATGTAAATATTAGCAGAGTACAAAACTCTTGTACTCTACTATAAGAAAGAGGGCTGGGCTGAAGAAGACCTGGGTCTACAAAAATAAGGGCAAAAACTGCCTCTAAACTCTTGCCTTCTAAATCAACTTGTAGTTTACTATCAGAGAAACCATTCAAGTCACAACTGGTGAGTAGCCACTGTCACCCTTCAATCTTTCTGTGTAATCTATTCCATAAACTTCACATCCCTAAGAATTCATTCAACTTACCTCTGCAACAGTTTGAGCCCAAACAAGTTATAATTATCAGTAATTATTTTTTTTCTGTAGCTTCCATTTGATTAGTTTAAACAAAGTGGGAAAAGTGTTAGTTACCAAATAAAGGAAACCTTCTATTTCCAAAGATTGTACTGCTTCTAATAGGTGCTTAGTCACAACACTTGGGCAATGTCACCAGAACCCACATTCCTTTCAACTCTGTGAACATTTGGATATTGTCTTTTTGGAGGGACAAAGGAGTCGAACACATATTAATGATGATCTTTTTTTTTTTTTTTTTTGGAAGCAAATGAGAGTTTTAAATTTTTTTCTTTTTTATTCGTGTGTTGTAGGCATAGATCTATGTTAGGTACAAATTAATAACAACATATGGACATATGTGCCCACATTTCTCATTTGACCCCTTCCCTAGATTCCCACCCCGCTCCCTCACCTTCCCTCCATCTCAGTTTGGTTCAGTGAGTAACCTTGATGTACATTCGGGTGCCCCCCCCACCTCCCGTCTATCCCTTCAGTTAAATCAACTTCTTTGTTTATCGCGGGTCTCTCCTTTTCCATCTGGAGACCCTCTTATGCCCCATCTTCTCCCTAGCATCCACATATTAGGGAGAACATATGCTTCTATACTCTTTGTGACTGGCTGATCTCACTTAACATATTTTCCAGTTGCATCCATTTCCCTGCAAATAACATGATTTTGTTCTTCTTTATGGCTGAGTAAAATTTCATTGTGTACATGTCCCATAGTTTTGAAATCCATTCATCTGTCGATGGACATCTTGGCTGCTTCCATAGTATGGCTATTATGAATTGTGCAGCTATTAACATAGATACACGTGTTGGTCTGGTAGTTTGGTTTCCATTCTTTTGGGTAGATACCCAGAAGTGGTACTGCTGGATCATATGGTAGGTTCATTCCCATTCATCTGAGAATCCTTCATACTGTTTTCCAAAGTGGTTGCACTAGTTTGCAGTCCCACAAACAATGTATTAGTGTTCCCACTTCTCCACATCCTCACCAGCAGTTGTTTTTGTTCGTGTTTTTTACGATTGCCATTTTGATTGGAGTTAGGTGAAATCTCAAGGTAGTTTTGATCTGCATCTATCTCATTGCTAATGATGTGGAACATTTCCTCATACATTTATTGGCCATTTGTATTTCTTCTGTTGTGAAGTGTCTATTTAGATCCGTTGCCCATTTTTTGATTGGGTTATTTGTTTTCTTGCCTGTGATTTTCTTGAGTTCTTTTTATATCCTAGATATTAGAGCCCTATCTGTAGAGTAACTGGCAAAAATCTTCTCCCATTCTGTAGTCTTTCTGTTTAGGTTCTTGATAGTTTCCTTTGCTGCACAGAAGCTCTTCAGTTTAATGCGATCCCATGTATTGATCTTCCTTTGAGTTGATTGTTCTTTTGAGGTCTTGTTGAAAAAGTTTTTACCTGTGCCTATGTGTTGAAGTGTTGGGCCTATGCCCTTTTCAAGTAGCTGCAAGGTCTCTGGCCTAACTTCCAGGTCTTTGATCCACCTTGAGTTGACTCTTGTGCAGGGAGGGGTTTATTTCCATTTTCTTGCATATGGCTAACCAGTTTTGCCAACACCATTTATTAAAGAGGCTATCTTTTTTCCAGTGTATATTTTTGGCTCCTTTGTCAAAAGTCAGTTGACTGTAAGCATGTGGGTCTGTTTCTGGGTCTTCTACTCTGCTCCATTGGTCTATGTGTCTGTTTTTGTGCCAATACCATGCTGTTTTTATTACTGTGGCTTCGTAGTACAGTTTGAAGTCAGGAATTGTGATACCTCCTGCATGGTTCTTGTTGCTAAGAACTACATTGGCTATCCTGGGCTTTTTGTTGTTCCAAATGAATTTAAGGACGGATTTTTCTATGTCTGTGAGGAGAGCCCTTGATAATTTCGTGGTATTGCATTGAATATGTAGATCAGTTTTGGGAGGATGACCATTTTGATGATATTTATTCTGCCTATCCAAAAGCATGGTAGATCCTTCCATCTTCTAAGGTCTTCATCAATTTCTTTCTTCAACTTTTTATAGTTTTCCTTAAAGAGGTCTTTTACCTCTTTGGTTAGGTTTATCCCTAAGTATTTTATTTTTCAGGGTGTTATTGTGAGTGGAATTGTTTTCTGGATTTCTTTTTTAGTGGATTTATGGTTGGCATACAGAAAAGCTTCTGATTTTTTAGGATTGATTTTGTATCCAGACACTTTGCTGAATTTGTTAATCAGTTCTATAAGTTTATTGGTTGAGTTTGTTGGGTCTTCTAAGTATAATATCATGTCATCTGCAAATAGGGATAGTTTTAGTTCTTCTTTCCCTATTTTTACCCCTTTGATTTCCTTCTCTTGCCTTATTGCTCTGGCTAGAGTCTCAAGTACTATATTGAATAGAAGAGGTGATAGTGGACATCCTTGTCTTGTCATATCAAAACCTCTGGGACACCCTAGTACTAAGAGGAAAATTTATAGCACTGAGTGCCCACATAAGAAGAACAGAAAATCACCAAATAAATAACTTATTGACACTGCTCAAAGCACTTGAAAAACAAGAACAGTCTAACCCCAAAGCCAGTAGAAGACAGGAAATCATGAAAATCAGAGCAGAAATTAATGAAATAGAGAATAAAAAAAAATACAGAGGATCAACAAAACCAAAAGCTGGTTTCTTGAAAAAATAAGCAAGATCGATAAACCATTGGCCAATCTAACCAAAAGAAAGAGAGAATCAACCCAAATTACCAAAATAAGAGATGAAAAAGGCGATATTACCACCAACAGTATGGGAATACAGAGGATAGTCAGAAACTATTTTGAAAAACTATACTCCAACAAAATGGAAAATCTAGAAGAAATTGACAAATTTCTAGACACATATAACCTCCCTAAATTGAATCAAGAAGATATAGAAAACTTAAACCGACCAATAACAATCAAAGAGATAGAAACAGCAATAAAGAGTTTACCATAAAAAAAAGCCCAGGGCCAGGTGGCTTTCCAAGTGAATTTCATAAAACATTTATAGAAGATCTAATCCCAATACTCCACAAACTATTCCGTGAAATAGAAAGAAATGGGACCCTCCCAAACACATTCTATGAAGCCAACATCACATTAATACCAAAACCAAATAAAGACAGCTCAAGAAAAGAAAACTATAGACCCATATCATTGATGAACTTAGATGCAAAACTGCTAAACAAGATATTAGCAATGTGCATTCAAAATCACATCAAGAAAGTTATACACCATGACCAAGTCGGGTTCATCCCAGAGATGCAAGGTTGGTTCAACATATGAAAAACAATCCATGTAATTCACCACATAAACAGACTCAAAGACAAAAATCACATGATCATCTCAATTGATGCTGAAAAAGCATTTGACAAGATTCACCACCCATTCATGCTAAAAGCACTTCAGAGAATTGGAATAGAAGGAACATACCTCAACATCATAAAGGCAATATACAATAGGCCCACAGCCAACATCAGATTAAATGGAGAAAAACTGCAAGAGTTCCCACTGATGATCTTATCTTTTAGCAAACTGCTGTTTATATTTCTTTTATTTTGTGTATCATCTTACCTACATTAGTCAGAAAATAGACCTGAGAAAATAAGCTTAAAAAGAGAAATAATTTATTTTGTCTCATTGTATCAGAGGTTTCAGTCCATGGTCTTTGGGCCTGTGGTAAGGCAGAATATCATGGCAGATGAAGCTCTCAGAGAAAACTTCTCACTTTAAGGTAGCTGGGAAGCAATAAAGAAAAAAAGAGGAGGGGCCCAGGGGCCCAAAATATCTTTAAGGGCTCACCATCTATGACTTACTTCCCCCAATAGGCCTTGTCTCCTGGAGTTTCCACTACCTATCAATAATGCCAACAGACATCAACATAGGAGCTTTTGGAGGACATTTAATTTCCAAACCGTAACAATATCTATTTAAGTTCTTAAAGGTAATGAGGGCATCAACATAGTTGACATTGTTTTTGGAATTTAAAGTAAGAGCTACTTCTTTTAATCTAAGATATGACCTTGAAGATATAAATTATGCTGGTATGTGTGTGTCCAAGTACCAGGAAAATAATAAGTATTTCCAATAGTGAAAAACAATATTCCTTTATACGAATACCACTTAAAAATAGAACAATTGAATGAAAAACCAATTAGAACCGCAAAGAAAAGATTTGTAAAAAAGGTTGCATATAAAGTCTTTATCTGAATAACTGAAAAGTTTAAGTGTATAATTATACATTTTCCAGTGTTTCTTGAAAATATCATTGTAACTGCCTAAAGGAAAAAGAACCTTAAAATGGGAGAGTTCTCAATTATAGGACAGATTCAGAAAGGTAGTAATGACTTGAGGTTAAGAGTTCAGTCCTCAGAGAAAGGCATATCTGGCTTTAACTCCAATGACAACATAAAACCCCTCTATAGTTTTCTAACTCAAGTCAAAGGTTCTATCATCAGTGATGTGGTGTTCAAGCCATAGGAAGACTCTTAAAACAATTTACATTTTTAGAATCAGTTGCTCTTTAGGGCTTGACTTCCTCTGATGAACTCATGAACTGCAGAAAACTGAACCAATAATTTTCATGTCAGCTGGAACCTGTTTCTTACATTATTTGAAGATAGACTTTAGCTTCTCTTTAAGTTCATTTTTTGTTTATTTTTATTTTAAAAGTTAAACAATTGACTAGTATATTTAATTTACAAGTGGTAATTGTGTATATTTATGGGTACAATGTTTATGGTTTTATATATATATATATATATATATATATATATATATATATATATATATATATGTAAAATGATAGAATGATTATATCAAGCTAAGTAACATACATACCTGGCAATCACCTCTTTATGTTTTTTGGTGAGAAGGTTTAGTTAGTGTTTGTTTCTACTCTACTATTCACTAAACTACCCAAATGCTTGATAGATCCTAGAGAGTACTTTCCGAATTGATGCATCAGCTAGCTAATCCCTTTCATTTTAGGGCCACAGAGGGATTTTCAGTTTCCTCATATTAGGAAAAAATAACATAGCTGTCGCATCCCTCACACTTCCACATGGGAACATTACTTGTACTTTAGCCACATGTCATTCATTGCTCTCTAGGGGAGGAGAAGTGATGTTTCTAGTAGGCACAATACCCTCATCCTCATGTGGCTCCCCTCCTTCTTCTTTCTCTTTCTCTCTTCTCTCCCCCTCACATCTGTCTCTCGTCTCTCGTCTCTCGTCTCTCCTCTCTCTCTCTCTCTCTCTCTCTCTCTCTCTCTCTCTCTCGTGTGTGTGTGTGTGTGTGTGTGTGTGTGATCATAATTGCCTGCATCAAGGTACAGTCTAATTTGCTTTTTTGTGAAACATGTTAACATTATTGGAACAGGCTATACCTATGTAGGGAAATCTTCATAATTTGAAATTTTTATCTTTATCTGCTGAGCTCTTACTTAAATAGTTTATAATTCAGATATAGAACAAATAAGAGTTTTATTTAATAGAACTTCTATGATTCAAACTTCGAGACATAGGCTGAAAAGAGAAAAGTAAGGAGTAAAATGCACGGGAAAATCACTGGCATGGTACAGCTTTAGGCATTAGCCTAAGTAAAATCAGTATTGAGGAGTTGTAATTTTTAATAATTTTCAATGACTCTATTATACCAGGTGGCTGAGTCCTCTAGTTATAAAAATGATCTCTAAGTTTTAGTACCTGGAGAGATGTCTAGGCATTAGACTGGCAAATATTGTTTTTGTGGAATTTTGATCTTGGCAGAACTTTGTGCCATCTGACTGTGTTGATCACAGGCTGAAGGCAGCTTGTCTCTCAAATGGCCTTGGTACAGACTTCGGCCTAGGGCTTCCAGAAACCTGGGAAGCAGAGACTTTGATATGCAGTCTCTGCATCTTGACCTTCATCACCATGGATACCTGTGCTGTAGGCAAAGTGGCTTCGAGGATTATTAGCAAATGAGAATCTTTTAGTCCCAGGGAAACCTCACTTTGAAGCAAATAGGGTCTTAACTACTGCTTTTATTTGAGTTTTGGCTAAGTAGTGAGGTCAGGACACTGGGACTAACCTAAAAAGGAGCCTAAAATCTCTAAGTTCCAGAGTATTAGAGGTTGAGGCTTACATTTTTGTGGCCAGGGAGAGGGAAGCAATGCCAAATTGAATGCTGTAAATTCCACTTCTATTTCATGTGCTCTTTAATTATCTCCAAGACCAAGAGTTTCTCCAAAGGTTCCTAAGAACAATGCTTAAGAAGACAGCCTCAAAAGTGTTCAGTATTCATTACACTATCCTTTTAAATTACAGGAACTGTAAATCAAGGCTTTATCCACAGAAAGGTGGTATCTTTCAGTAAAGAAACCATTGAAAAGTTAATATTTTATTATTGAAAGCATATATGATCTATTTGAAATGACAAGAGAAATAACAATAAAATCACTACACATGCAAAAGTAAAGAATACAGTTAAAAAGCTTCTGTCTCTAGGAATAATATCTGTTCAAGGAGGAGTTAGAGTATTTGGTAAAATATGTTTCATCATTACTAGTAGAACAGGATCAATAGAAGAAAGCAAGGTTAATTAGGGAAGATGGGCTAGTTAAGATGGAGAAAGGAGGTTTCCTTAAGAAAGTATTAATATTATAGAGAACTGACAAGAAAGAGATAAAATAGAAAATAAGAACTTGAATATCTGTGTACACAGAAATTAAAACAGAGGTTTGCTAGATTTCAATGACTATCACAAATTGTTTAAAACTCACACCTGGACATAAAGATAATCATAATTTACTTTAGGGTCCCACTCTTTTACACCCAAATAATTGGAGGCTCACCCTTCAAATTACTTTTACAAATGTAGACGCTTTCATTTTCTCTATACAAAATTCTTAGTATTAAATTGAAGTCATCCCCCAATCTGAGTCTAGCTATTCTTTCTAATCCTATCTCTTCATTTGTTGCTTTAAACAATGGTATTTATTTGGAATATTGTAGTTGCCAGGCATGTGCATGTTGTATGTTGTATGTATATGGAACATAATATTTAACAAGACATATGCAGTGTCCCACAACATAGGTTTAACCTCTTGGTGGAAAGAAAAGTACTATAGACAATTTCCAAAATCAGTTTTCCATTGAAATGTTAGTGAAAGCAAAGGAGACAACCATTGCCCCGAGCTCATATAACACAGTGACCTCACCAACTCTTCAGGGTCAAAGAAATGAGGTCAGGTTTTCTCTAAAGATGAGTATATACTAGCTAGAAAGATAGTGGCTTTGCAGGCACAGGAAGTGAGATCATTCCAAACAGAAGGGAAAAACCTATGAGAGGGATTTAAGGCAGTCAGGGGAAGGTATGGACCAGTTGAAAACATGACCAGCCGGAGCCCAAGAGACTCAAGAAATCCCAAGTCAAAACAAGGCAAATGAGGAGACATGAGGCATCACTCTAAGATATTAAAAAGAAAAAAGTATCTGCTCAGAAATCTGTAAGAAAAAATATATTTTAAAAACTGAATGTTAAAGTCTAACTTGGAAAAAAAAATTTCCAAGTTAGGATTCAGGTGAACAAGAGGAAACTGAGTCATCACAGCTGTATAGAATCAGATGAAAAGATAGAAATCAGTTATGGAGGCATGAGGTTCTGGAACCAAGTGAGTCAATGCATTCAGTGGGTTAAATCAAGTTAAAAGGGTTTCTCGTGTGAGTTGAAATAAAGGATGAGGCTGAAAACTTTAGCAGGAACCAAAGCCTGTAAGTTTTGGAGGAATTTTAATGTGGTCTTAATTGAGAGCAATGAGACATCATTGATGTTTTCTAAGGTGAGGAAAGACGAATCATACTTACATTTTGAAAAGATCAATATAATCACAGGATGAAGACCAGCGGCCAGAGATGAGTGTTTGGAAGAAGCAGAGGTGGAGGCTGTGGCTCTCACTTGCCATTCTCTGATGTGCATTGTTCTTTCCTGTACCTGAATTGCTGCTCAAGGTCTTCCTTTTGAAGTACCTTTCCCCTGCCAACCCTTTTCCAATGTGAATTTATCAAAATATCCTATGTCTTTCATGGCTCAATGAAACAATGCCTCCTTCATAAATATCACCATCAGTTAAGCTCACAAATGATTCTGAGAGATCATTTTATCTTCTAGGAATTCATTTCTTTTACTTTCCCATCATCTGTTTATACTTGGGACATTTTTGTACCATTTCATCACACTTTGGACAGCTTACCTATTCTGTTTTCGCTTACAAACATTTTTCCCATCTTCAATGTTTTGATGACATTTATCACATCTTCTCCATCTCTGTATATCTTTCTAGCATGTAGGCAAGTGACTTACACAGAGCAGATGGTATTTTTTAAAAATTGTAACCATCTATCACATAGAGATCCTTAATGCATGATTTGGAAGGAGGTTGTAGCACTTAGGGAAACACAGATGGGAGTTCAGCGGAGAACCAGAACTGATTTTCACAAAGATTGTCTCATTACTCCCTTGCTGGGCTGCTGATATCACCTGATGCATGCATTAAGACCTAGTTTCTAGATATTTCTTCAATTAGTGTTTGTATTTTTGATTAAGAAATAAATACAACCTTTAAAATGTTTTACTGCCAGAGTTAGTACACACTATTTGTATGGGTTGTGGGAGTGATTAATAAAAACCCATTAGAAAAAAAGAATATAAATAATTGCTTTGTGAAAATGGAAAATGCTAATTGCTAGAGACAATTAATGAGCATAGCTGTGCTTGGATGGGCAGACCAACCTATGTAATTACCTTGAATTCTCCTTTTATGGTTTTATGGAGTGAAAATCAATGTTTTCTTGTTGGCCCCTAGTCTTATTTGCATTATACACCTGCTGCTTTGGAATGTAATAATTGAATTGTTAAATGCATAATTCTACACTTTCCCTTAAAATATTGTAATTCTGCTTAGTTAAAAAGAATGAAAATAGTCAGACCAGATGGTGCATGCCTATAATCTCAGTACTTGGGAGGCTGAGACAGAGGATTGAAAGCTCAAGGGCTGCCTTGGCAACTTAGATCCTATTTTAAAACAAAATAAAAAATAAATGGATAAATAAAATGGGTTGGAGTGGCTAGCTCAGAGGTAGAATGCCATTGGGTTCAATCCCTAGTACCCCCCAACACACAATAAATAAAAATGATAGTTTATAAAGTATTTATTTTACACTGCTCTATCCAGCCACAGGCATGAAGTGTCAATTACAGTATGTAAAAAAAGTCTCACCTTCTTAACCTCAAAAGTACCTCCGGTACTTATGTCTTTCTACAAGTATATTCTCTGACACCAAACATAGGTTTTGAGTTTCCAAGTAAAGTATGACATCTCTCTAGGTTTGTTGATATGTTTCCAGTCATGTGGGTGTTTCCCAGGCAACAGAATTTTAGGAGGACTAAACATAGCATATAAAAAACAGATGGCAATTGAGATGTTGATCAAGTGAAAAGTGAAAATTTTAACTAGAAAAATGGCGGGGTTTACCTAGATGCTTTTAACCTAGTAATATTGTAAAAAGCAAGTAGTGAAACTATGTAGTGGATGTTGTAATCTGTAACAGGCAAAGCTTCAGGTGATATGTCAGGTTGTAGATGATATAATACATAGAATATAACTACCAACCTCAAAGAGGGCCATGTCCTAGCCCCCGAGAATATCTTAGGCTACATAAAAAAAGCAGAACTAAGGTTCTTAATCAGCTGACTTTAGGAAGAGCATTCTACATTATCTAGGTGAGTCCAATATAGCAACAAGATTTCTCAAAGTTGGAAAAAGGAGACAGAAGAGTGTCATAGGGAGCCATGCCCATAGCACTACAGCCAGAGAGAAATGCAACATTGCTGTTGTTAAGGTTAGATATAGAATGTCCCCTGAAGAGCTCATGTATTAAAATTCAGAGTTGGTGCATCTAAGTCACGAGCATTGTAATCTCATCAGTGAACAAGTCCATTGTATTTACTGTGTAGCTGGAGAAGGTGGGCCCCTGGGAGTGTGGCCTTAGGGATTGTGTTTTTGTTTTTGAATCCCCTTACTTGCTTATGCTCTCTTATTTTGAGCCTCCATGATGTGAGAGCAAAACCCTTCCTCTCTGTTTCTCTCTGTTTCTCACCACCATGCTCTGAACTCTGCCAACCCATCCTGGCATGGACTGAAACTCTAGAATCTACTAAAACTGCAAGCAAATAAATCTCCCTTCCTCTAAGTTATATAGTCAGTTGTTTGGGATTATAGCAGTAAGGATGTTGACCAAGACAGCTGGCTTTGAGGATGAAGGAAGGGGAATAAAAGCTGAAGAAGGCTAGTGGCCTCTGGAATGTAAAAGAGTCAAGGAAATGGATATTCTCCTCTAGATCCTATACAAGGAAATGCAACCTTGCTGTCCCTTTCATTTTAACTCAGTGAGACCTAACTTGGGCTTCTATCCTCCAGAACTTCAAGATAACAAATTCATGTTGTTTTGAGACATGTTTCAGTACTTTGATATAGCATAATAGAATATTCATACATTTGGCGTGGCATGTTATTTCTTCACTGTAATGAACTTGGATCTGAAGAGAATCCTTAAGATAAGCAATGAGGAGCTAGATCAATATATCTGTACAGATCCAGGAGGTACTAGAGCAGGGCAAATTCATACATGTAGTAGTTTGACCTTATACAAAAATATGGGGCAGGAATGCCCCTCTCACAGAGACCTTTATGTAGTCAACATCAGTATCTCTTCATAATCCTTACCCCAAATAGAGGGAGGCCAGCCTTTCTCTGAACATCTGGATGGAAGGCCCTAACACACATGTGTAAGCATCTAAGGTCAGAGGAAATTCTTCAAGTCTAACTCCTCCAAGCTCTCCCCTTTATGAATACAAGATACTGCTCCAGACTGGAGAGCTAATGATATCCTTCCACCTCCTCCATGTCCAATGTGCATGCTTGTCCCAAGGATTGAGGCAGGTTTCCATAACTCAAAGTGGGAAATCAGAGTCTCAATGAACAAAACATAGATGGAAATAATGAATTGCGAAATAAGTTTACAGAAATAAAGTAGAAACTGCAGTCAGCATGTCAGTGTTAACAAACTCCATAATGTCCCCAAGTAGGATTCTGTCCTCTGACTTGGACAAACTGTCTAGATATGCTGGTATAAAGTTATACTACACTTCCCACTCAGAAACTCCCCCACAAGATCCACTGCTTCTAGAAGTTTTTCTAGGTTTCACTGTTTCTGGAAACTCTTCCAGATACTGGCCATTAAGTATAAAATGGAGTGCAGAAACTGAAGTTATAGAGTTTATTTCATTTGGAAAAACAATGTGCATTGTTATTAACAAGCCTTGTCATGAAGAAAAATGTGGGTCAATTTTGCTTTGCCAAAGGTATAAAAAGGAATCTTCTACTAAGCAAATAATTCAACTTTATTAGCCTATGGTCAGAGGAACATGTGATTATGGTCCAGGAGAGAAGTGAGTACAAATCTTGTGATCATCAGTTTCCATCATTGTAACAAATTATCTGAAGAATAACTGTATTAAAGAAGCAAAAGTTAATTTTGGCTCACAGTTTCAGAGGTTTCGGTTCTTGGTTGGTTGGCTTTGTTGCTTTGGGTTCTTTGATGAGGCAGAGCATCATGGCAGCGAATGTGTGGTGACCAAAATACTCACTCATGGCAGCTAGAAGAAAAGAAAGAGATCAAAGGGCCCAGAGTCCCAATCTACCCTTCAAAGACATATCCCTAATACCCTATCTCCCTCCCACCAGGCCCCACCTCTTCAAGGTTCTACCACCTTCCAATAGTGTCACAGGCTGGGGAACAAGCCTTGAGCACATGGAACTTTGGAAGACCCTCAATATTAAAGCCATAGCAAATAAGAGAATCACAGATTATAGTGAACTAAAATTAGGGTCCAAATAAATCTCTTTGGGTGTTTACTTGGGTTACTGGAAGTCCAAGGAAACTGAATTTGCACACACACATGCACAGACACATGTACACACACACACACACACACACACACACACACACACACACACACACATCTATATAAGAATGCAGAAAGACATAACATGAAGTATTTTCATGGATAAATCAATGTTAAGCATGTATGTAACTGGGGAAAATTGAATAAAAAATCAGGTATTTAAGATATAATAGACTTTGGGCCACCAAGTCTTGTGTATCAGATTCACTCAACAATAAAAAATGTATTTATGTATAATTCAATATTTTGAATAGAGAAAAGATGGCAGTCAAACTGCTGCATAGTAGAGAGGATTTTGTTTTTGTTGTTTTGCAGGGGAGAGTCGGTTGTTGTTCATTGGATTTTGGTGATTTTTTGTTTATTTTAATTTGTCTCAAAGGGACCTTAGCTCTAGATCAGTTTAAATTCTAATATATGAAAGAAATGATAAGAAGCACAAGTGAGACTTGTACACATGACATTTTAACACATTAATCTCATGCACTATTAAAAGGGAGTCCTACCTTAATTTTGTCTCTAAACAATCATATTTATATTTGCTTCTCTTGTGGGGAAGCATGAAAGAAAATAGACAGGAGAACAGAAATATGCTTTGTTTAATAATGCATACTGATACATGTATAATAATTGGATATGAGTTATCCTGATAGTACTGAAAATTCAGATTGTATTAGGAGAACTCAGGTTGCTATAACATATAAACTTCCGACATTTTACTATTTAAAAAATGGGATTTTAGTTGGGCATGCTGGTGCGTGTTTGTAATCCCAGTACTTGGGAGGCTGAGACAGGAGGATCATAGGTTCACGACTAGCCTCAGATACATAGCGAGGCCCTTTGCAACTGAGTGAGACCCTGTTTCAAAATAAAGAATAAAAATAGAGCTGGAGGCATAGCTCATAGGTAGAATGCCCCTGGGTTCAATACCCAGTAACACACACACACACACACACACACACACACACACACACACACACACACACACACACACAGATTTTATTGAAGAAATCACTGGCCCAAGCTCCTTTCATCTCGTGGCTCATCCTCTAGCATTGGGTTTGTCTTCCTCTAGTGAGATAAAAAAGACAGTAAGGCATACTTACTTTTAAAAAACTTTGTCCTTAAAGGGACTTCTTGTCATTTCTCACCTTCCATTCATGAGGATTTGGCAATGTGAGTGGAAGAATGACCAGAAAATACTGTCCCTGCATGGGTAGCCACTTCATAGCGATGGCTGCACACTTTTAAATGAGAAGCAAAAAGGTTTGGTGCCAGACAGCCAAGTGACACACCAAATTTTTGGCAACTCACCAAGAAACACATAGTTTTTTTGTTTGGTTTGTTTTGTTTTTATCTGCACATTTTTTAAACATGTGTCTGATGTCTATTTCTAACTTCACTATACTGTTTCAATTCTTATTGTCATCATAAACTACTTTCCTTATCATTGCTTAAATTATTCTTAACAAAAATCTATGTTTTGTTTGGTTTGGTTTTCTTTTACATCTTAAATGTAAACACAGCATATATCACTTTACTCTGTCTTTTCTTCTTTCCTAGCCAATCAGGGTTCAATGAAATGTTTGGCTTATCATTTCATTTCAATGAGAAGAAGGCAAGAGAGTCAAGAAAGAATAATGATTTCATCTTTTGATCATTTATCATTATCAAAGTTTAAATTTAAGCTTAAATCTAAAAGAATTCTGTAAAATATTATCTACAGTATAGATATGTGCCCATGGGAATACATTCAATTTAAAATCAGTTTGTGGTGATGAAGGGGATGTAGCCCTATAGCTTCACCATTTGAGTAAGGTGAGTAAGAACAGTGCTTTCTAGTGAGCTCAGGATGGCAGAGCCATCTAACCCTCCACTTGCTGCCTCCTGCTGCCTACTCTACACCCTGGGAAAATTTATGAGGAAGGGCTCATTCAGGTTCCAAACAGTGGGGAGAATTTCTCGGGCTTCAAGGGAAAGCAAGATGCATTTAATATGTAAGATAGTGAAAAAATATAGTAGAAGAAAATAATATTTATTTTCAGACCCAAAGTACTTAATACTATTACTACTAATCATATTACTATTGCTAGTGATATTACTTAATACTGTTTTAGTTGAACTATTTAAATAGTTCAATATGGAAACAATGTTATATTTAGGAATATATATACTATATATTGCATATTAGGTATTATAATATGTATATAGTATAAATTATAATGTTTTATATGTTAATTAAAATAAATATATTATATTATATAAATTCTAATACATTATGTATTAGAATTACATAATGTTAAAGATTAGCACACACATACACACACACACATACATACACAGTCTTATGGTGAGAATTCACAATCAACCTGAGTTTATCTCATACAGTAAGATGATATCTAAAACTATAAAAAGACATCCAGAAGCAATAGTGAATATAGTGTCTTAATCTTGGGATTATGGGCAAATAACTTTTAGGAGCCAGATTAAACAACGATTAGCTTTTCTCTTGAAGGATAAGAAAAACAAATTCACCTGCCACTCATTCAGGAAGTTGTGCTTACAGCTCATGTGTCCTGAGAAACTTAAATGGCCAATATTTCATGAGCCTGAATGATTCTTTCTTTTATTCCCTCTCTTTTTTCTCATTTTTTCACTCACATCCTCTTTTCTTTCTCTTTCTCACCCTATTTCATTCTATATCAAGAAAATGTTTCAACTGCAGCTTCTGTGATGGAAAATAAAATGTATAAGTGATTTTTAAAAATCGCATTTCCATAGTTGTACACAGAATGACTCGTATTAGTATTATCAAGATAGTATAAAACATGTATTTATATTTGTGTGTGTGATTGTAAATGTGATTATTATTTTAAAATAAATCTTGGGATCCCTGGGCATAAAGATCAGTTTAATTTGTTATAATTAGAAGTATAATGTCATAAATTTAAATGCTGCTTATGGAACCGAAGGTATAAACTTTTGTCCCTGTGTAGGTAGTGATGCTTATTGGTAAAGTATTCAGTTGCTACGGCACATAGACTCAGTTTTAACTTGGTTCTTCCACTTACTAGGCATGTGAACTGGGGTGATTAATCTCTGTGCCTCATTTATCTCATTAGATAAAGAGGGGATAATAAGTACTCACTTGTATTAATCCATTTTGGGTTATATAAAGAAAAGTTTTACAATGTGTGAAGTTCACAGTTTTAGAGGCTTGAAAGCCCAAGATCAGGAAGCTCTATGGGTTCAGCCTCTGTCTAGGGTCTTATGGCTATGTCAAAACTTGGTAGATGAGGCATAGAGAGAATATGGAGACACCAGAAGCCAGAGGTTCAGTGAGAAGCTGAACCTGCCTTGACTCACCTTTTGATAATTTAGGGTGAAATTAAGATGAAAAGCTACTGACAGAAAGAAAGGGAGCCAGGATGTATTTAGAATCATTGACAAATTATTTTCTGAAATGGCTTTGGAGGAAGGTAAGAAAGTTACTTGAACCCTCTGTCTTGTGTTGTATATAGAAAGTTAAATTTCAAAGAGGTTTCCATTACTAAACAAAAGGCATAGTTAAAGCAAAACTGTTCCAACCATCATATTTTGAAACTACACAATTTTGGAGCAGCAAAACCTATAAACACACTATTTCATGCTCAAAAGAGTCATGCCTGCTCTACATGAATATCTTCAACTCAGAGGGTTGGTGGGCAGTGGAAAGTATACATGTTGCTGGTAAATAAGAGTGGAGTATCAGGGAGATGGTGATGCAATCACTAACTGCTGCCAAAGAATAAAACTGTAAGAGTGAAAAATTCTGGCACAGGATAAATTCTAATCTCCAATCCACTATCACCGGTGTCTAGATAAAGTAATTTTCTTGAGACTACTTCTCTACTCCATGATCATTGTTTTACTCCCATGAAATCTGTATGTGGAGCTGACCATGGGTAAAAGCAGTATGATTTGGCCCAGACTTATAAAGGGATTGTAGATTCGACCCTTCTCCTATCCTCTCCTTTCGTCTCTTCTCCTCTCTTCTCATTTTTTTTTCTCTTTCTTCTTTCCCTTTCCCTTCCTCCCCACCTCCTAGTTTTTCTAAACTGCTTGATGTTTCCAGAGAGTTCATTCTTACATAACTTCTCTATGTTTTTGTTTCCTCTTGCATAAAATGTGACCAAGAAGAATCTTTTCATCAGTACAAGAATTAAATAAGATGTTCTATACTAATGGACTTAACAAAATACTTGGGATGCGGTAATTGATCTAAAAATGGTAGAAATGATAACAACAATAGTCAACAAAAAATTAGACCAAAGAAATTTAAACAGGCAAGGAAATCTTTTTTCAAACTTACTGACACAGGGGAGAGATTGAACTCAGCACCACTGAAACAGAAGGTGGGCACTTTTAAAAGCACTGGGATGATCCAATAAAACACTACTGTAGGACACTGGGGATGGTGGAGTCAATTTTAGTAGGCCAGGGATGTTTGCAAACTGGCATTTACTGAAGTTAAGCTCCTACCCTCCCACTAGCCTGGAAGAGAAGGGGTAGTTTTTTTCTTTGATGAGTCCATTTAAAACGGATGGCTCGCAGGTCCTTGAGAAAGAAATGTCCAGGTAGTAAAACTGGCAGAGGCTGGGAGAAGATTTATGTATCAAAGGCGTAGAGAAACAATTTACAAAAGTTATCTAAAATAAGTGATTTAGGAAAAGAGAGGTTAGGAGGCCTGTAAACAGGAAGAAACTTGTCTGAATTTAAATCAAACTAAGGGGAACTTAGTGTTCCCCTTAAGGTCATCTTGGTCATCATTTCTTGAAAAAGATAAAGTAACAACAAAAGCATATGAACCATGGGGAAAATGAGCTCACAGCAAAACTATGTGTATTTTTGCATCATTTTCTTTTAGTGCAATTTAAGCACAATGACACAGAATCCCTAAGGACCTGTTGAATTTGTAGAATATTAATTACATAGGCTGAAAACTACTTCAATAAATCAGAGTTCTATTCTTTTAAATTTCTAAGTTTAAAGATTTAATTTCAAAGGTAGTCAAAGGGAATATATATTATGGAAACTAAGAGAGAATGCATAACTCATTGGTGCTGATACCTAGCTTAAAATATTTGTACATTCAAAGATAAATCACCTTTCCTTATTTCTAGGCTCATGTATAAATTTGTTGTTAGGGTACCTTCAATATTAACCCTGCTTAATATAGCCTCAGGCACCCTGAGAGAATATAAAAATAACTATGCCTTGTTAAAAGGATTGAAAAGAGTTGTCTGAAAATATTTCCTCTTTATATTCTGTAAAAATTATTTTTCTTGAAGTGTGTTGAAGCTGAAATTCATTCTAATTATGGGTAAGAAAGGCCATCCATTTTCAGCAACTAGATTAACAGAAATATGCAGATGAATTGGATGTGTTGGCAAAATCAGATAGGAAAATGCAAATTCCTTGGCAATTAGGTATGTAAGTCAAAGAAAAATATGCAAATGATCTAGTTTTGACACTAGAAATTTCTATCAAAATCCTACTTTTAAATTTAGGAATTTCTTTCATGCTTAAAAGGTGGATGAGTATTTTTTTTACTGGTAATTATTACTCATCATAGTTATTATTAAAATTTACTAAACAATAACATAACAATGGAAAATATTTGGTATTAAAAATGGGATAGTCTCTACCTGCAAACAACTTCATTTTCTAGATGTGAGAGTATGACAAATCTCTCAATTTTTCTGGACTTTGGTCTATCTGGACCTGTAAAATAAAGATAATGGTAAGTCTTCCACTATTATCATACAAACACTTTTCAGAAGAGTCAATGATTGAGATTTTACTTTTGAAAATAGATTTTAACTTCAAACATACTGAGAACATTTAATAAAATCATTTATCAGTGGGTACCATAAAAACACACTTGAACTATAGTAACCTCTTGATTTTTACATGAAACTGTATCCTAAGTGAATTCTAAATGTTATTTATGTGAGGTAGGCTTCAGCCTCAATTTATCTTGGAAGGAATTGGAAGTCCTCTACAAGAGACTGCTCAGGATGAGTAGTGGGCTTACATTCTAAAGGGAGTCTCTGCTACCCTCTGACTTCCTCCTATGCTTTCTCTTCTCCTCCCCAAGTACTCCTAATGGGAAATTTATCCCATCTTTGCTGCATAAAGAGAAAATGACAACAACATAGAAACACACACATGAAACATTTTTTATAGATCTTATAGAATATCTCAGTGACCCACAATTTAAAAATCACACTATACATTTTAATTCTTAATTGTCACATCAGCCATACTGAAGACTTCTCCCAGGCTTTCACTGCATACACTCAAGCACCTTGTCATCTTGCCTCTATCTTCTTCTCTTCTGGAGAGTCTTCTCTCTCAGGAGCCAGGAACAACATAAGAAAAAAACGAAATATCTATCTTTTTCTCATAAAGATAAGCTTAAATTTTCTTTTTATTTTTTTGGCTCAAGTTGATTCTCAACCATTACTCCCACATTGTATTCTGGCGGCACATCCTGATGTTTACCAAATAATATCTGGCTTTTTTCTAAAAGCACTTGTTTCCACTTACGACAATTAAAGGATTATTTCACCTTGGTACCCAAGGAATAGTTGTAACAGTTAAATAAATTGTTAATAAAGGAGTTGATTTTCTTGATGAGAATAATGGAATATAGTTATCATTTTTTAAGGCCCTTAAGTTAATCAAGAATTTGAAATTCTCTTGTTGTCTGACATGAGATGGCATTCTTAGGGTCAGTTCTGAATATGTGTCATTTAACTCCAGGCTTTGTAGAAGACTTTCTTCATACACTCTTATCCATTCTATTTAAGACAACAATTTTTAGTAGAAACAATTGTAAAATGATTCATTGTGTCCTATGTAAGAATGTTAGGACAGGAATCCTCTCTGTATTATTTCTTTCTCTATTCTCAGGGTGATGTTCATTGCCAGGACTGAGTAAGAATTCAATAAAAAATATGTCAAATAACAATCGGAGGAACAAACAAGAAGTGAAATGTACAAGGAGAAACACGGTGTTATATTTGTAACCATAATAACATACTTGCTTTGGGAATTTTGACGTTCTATTCCTCTATCAGTCTCTTCTGATATTTATTTTGTAAATATTTCTTATTGTAATTTCTTGTTCTTATTGCCCTATCCATTGAATCCCTTTCTGCTATTCTCTTTCCTTTTTATTGCTGTGCTTTTATTTTTGTAGTTTTTTTTTGTACTTTTGTATTATTTTTTCCTTGCAAAGCATATATTAGAAATGCTGATTCAATTCCCTGAAAGAATAAAAGGAGCTCCTTGAGCCTGGATGAATCTCCTGAGTGCCTCTATTAAACATATGCCTCAATATTTAGTCTCAATAACCATAGACATTAATGAAGGCATTTGCAGGATGAAAATGTGCAGAAGAGACAGGAGGCATTGCTGTGTGAACGAGTACACACTGGCCTGTGAATCCACCTCACTCTGCCTTTTCTCTGAAACAACTTTATACTGCAGATTCAGCAGGAAAATATGCCAATTCTAATAGGCCTTCATTAAAATTTTCAGCTTACATAGCCAGAATATTTGTGTTTGATAGATTTATAATGAAAGTAAAACAGGCAGGACAACTAAGACTCAAATGTTTTCAGATTAAAGGAAAAAGGGTCCATTAAATAAAAACATCCAATAACTCATCATTCTGATTTTTGACAGAATAAGCGCATGTACATTGCAATTACCAAGAAGTGAAATGGATCATTTTGCAAAGATGCCACATATTTGCAGGAGAAATTATTCAGGTTGGTCTATACGATAATGATCTTTAGAAATTATTCTTAAGACTGTTTCCTCTGGTCCAATAATTCAATAGATGGTTATAAAAGGTTTTTATTTTCAGAGGTACAGCATCAAGGGGATAAAGCCTATACCAAGATCTCTTCTCTAATTAATTATCTGAAATTAGAGATAATTGTGTGCAATTTGTGTTTGCTGGCAAGAGGAAAATGAAGAAATTCTCTTTTGTTAATGAGTGTCCTTGATGGGGAAAATTATATTAGGGGTTCAGTATGATTTGGAAAACTGGGAGGTGGGTTTTTATAACAAGGGCATTCTATAAATTTTTTATCAATGAAACAATATTTGATTATGTGCCTGTCCCTCAGCATTTGAAATATTTTAAGAATGTTATAGTACTAATATATATATATATATATATATATATACATATATATATATATATTTTTTTTTTTTGTAGTCACTTAGACAAATATAACCAGAATCTCAAATATCAAATTGAAGAAGAGTGAAAAATGTTTCCCAGGGAGTGAAAAATCATGTCTAGGCAATTAAACTTTTTGAAACTGCTACTTGAATTTGTAGTAGATAATGTATTCTGACACCCTAATCCCTGTGGATAAGCCTGAATCAGTACAAATACATGTTATTTTTCTAACACTTTTTAAAAAATTTAAGTGAAGTTATACTTAAGCTAGAATTAGATTTTGTAAGAGTAACTATGTGGAGTTTTATTTAATAGAAATCTTCAAATGTATGAAAACGAAGACTTAAAAATAAAACTAGACATTAAAAAATCCAAATCAGGGAGGGCAACAAGAGTATATATATGTATTTTTCTAACACTCTGTACCCCAATATGTAAAATTACAGTGCACCCAATAAAAAAATCCAAATAGCAACAGTTCCAATTTCTATCCAATTGCTGTATAAAATGAAATTAAATTATTATCTAGGTTGCTAATTATTCCCTACTTATAATAGTTGATAAGGTGAGTATTGAGCTTGTTTATTACAGTATTTGAACCCCAGAATACATGTGCATAACCTGGGGCAAATTGCACACTCTTGTTATATCTAATTGACCTCAAATGTAAATTGGAAACCTAATAGTGATACTTACTTTCAGTGTCTTTCTGAAGGAAAGTCTAATAAATATCACCACCTTTCCTAAATTACCAGCTAATTGAGAAATGAAGTAAAAGAGTCAGCAAAGAACCCAACTATCATGAAGTCTTGGTAAGATGAGGCAGTTTAAGTTGGGAGCCCGATTAGGGGTTGTTCTTGTCTCTCTACACAGGCTAGATCTCAGGACAGGGCAGGCAGGGTACAGGAACATTGTCTACAGAACAATTTCACATAAATTGTTTCATTCCACCTCTTCATAAAGGAGCAAAACAGCAGGTGCCAAATGGTTGGCTCAGGAATTTTGAAAGACTCTATATGTTGGACTAATGAGTGGGTAATTCATTCCACTTCCATGGAAAAGAATAAGAGTTCAAGAGGTAAAAATCCTTCATAAAACATTCCTCATAGAAGTTCCTCACTTTTTTTAATCTTTGAAGCCAACTGGGACTAAATTTTCAGAATATGCACATGAAGGATTGTGGCTAGTCCACTGGTGAGGATCTACTACAGTTTGGATCTGGAATGTGGAATGCCTGCGCTTCCTTGCCCCCCAAACACTCATGTGTTAGACAAAGCAGCAACGTTCAGAGGTGAAATAATTTAATAATGAGGACTCTAATCTCATCTATCAAATGGATTAATCCACAGCTAAGGCTAGAGTCCTCATTATTAAACTAACAATTTGTACTAATGAATGCTTTCTTTAAATTTTGTCTGAAAAAAATGAGATAATGAAAATAAAAATTACAACTATTTCAGTTTAGTTATTTTCTAACTTATCTTATAATATTAATTTATTTTTAGATAATTATCACCATGCCACTTTTTTTATAAAAATGTGGTGAATTTTGAAATTTCATTTTGATAATCAGAGAAAAACCCTGATACAATGAAAACATCTTTGCAATTTTTGTTATGAGAGGAACAGTATTTTAAATATATGCATGTCTAAATATATTTATATATATATTCTTAAAGGCCTAAAATTAGTTACAAGTTTTGCAAAGTAAAAATTATAGGGAAATCACCCTCCCCCAAATAAAACTTGATTATGGGCAATTTGAAGTTTGCTTAGTCTTCATGATATCCTCCTATCACCAATATGCAAATAATTAATGAATTTTTACTTAGACATCTATATCTACTATATTTTTTAGAAGCAAGAAGAAAATTAGAGTTGGTATATTGCATGAGATTCTTAAGCCCTGAGAATTATTTCGGACCATATTTATGCCACCACCACCTCCTTATCTAATTGGTATGTGCTGTCATTCTATAAGCTGGCTCTGGTGTGTGTGTGTGTGTGTGTGTGTGTGTGTGTGTTGTCAAAGAGGAGTTTTTACAGATTTATAGTCATTTTCCTTCATCCCATTCTTCCTAGGGATGCTCACATTTTCCCAAGAGGACCAGTTGCATATGGATAAGTTCTGAAATTAAAGTTATCAGGGGTTAGCTAAAAATGGAACAGGCAACTGCTTAGTCAGACACAGGATAAAAGAGTATAGCCAAGTATGGTTGTGTCTGTTGATTTGGGGTACCCTCCATAAAGTGTTGCCTCACCCCATTTTTCTGCTGACCAGACTACTCAAACTTTCTTACTTCTTTTCTTTCTTGAGTAGAAGCAGTCTGTATTGCTTGGCCTAGACTTCTTGACTTCCTATGGCGAGCATTTTCTATTCTATTTAATCTTCATGTAGCATCTTAGATGACTAAGTTACTGCCCCTATAAGGCCCCGTGTACAAAATTTTGGTGCCTTGAAATTTTGCAAAAAAAAAAAAAATTATTAAAGTTAGACAAAATTTAGTCTTGGAATTTATATCCATTATTTCTTTCATTTATTCATTTCATAAAAATTGAGTGTCTACTTTGTCCTGCCCTGTTCTAGTTTCTGTGAAAAAGTAGAAAATGGCACAGGCAAGCTTTCTGCCCTCATGATAGAATAAGCTACATGAAATATTGGTAAACAAAGGACTGTATAATAGGGCTTCATGTGATGATAAATGCCAAGAAGAAAAATAGTGCCAGAAAAATAAACAAAGATGGATTGATGATCAGGACACTATTCCCTGGAGAGGTGATATGAATAAGAAGAGAGAGGTAGCTAAGCAAAGAGCACTAGAAATATATATTTTTTGTAACAATAGCAAATCGAAAGGCCCCTGGCATCTGAAAAGCAAAGCAAGATAGTAGCCAGGGTGGCTGGGGAGGAGTAAGTGAGGACTAAGTAATAGAAAATGAGGGCAGAGGTGTCCTCAGAAGCCAGCCCTGTGGGTCCTGGTTGGTGATGGGAAGGATTTTGGATCTTCAACTAAGTGTGATAGGAAGTTACTGAGGGAGGGATTGTAATCTGGGACATGAAATAATCTGAGAATATATATATATATATATATATATATATATATATATATATATATATATATATATTATGTGTGTGTGTGTGTGTGTGTGTGTGTGTGTGTGTGTGTGTGTGTTGTCAAAGAGGAGTTTTTACAGATTTCTAGTCATTTTCCTTCATCCCATTCTTCCTAGGGATGCTCACATTTTCCCAAGAGGACCAGTTGCATATGGATAAGTTCTGAAATTAAACTTATCAGGGGTTAGCTAAAAATGGAACAGGCAACTGCTTAGTCAGACACAGGATAAAAGAGTATAGCCAATAGCCAAGTATGGTTGTGTCTGTTGATTTGGGGTACCCTCCATAAAGTGTTGCCTCACCCCATAATCTGAGAAAAAAATATATATATATAAAATAGACCTCTGGTTGCTGAATGGAAACTCTTTTGTGGTCAGGAAAGCATAGAAGCCAGTTATCTATAAGATGGTGACTATCTTATGACCAGACAAGAGATAACAATGGTGTGGATCAGAGTGGTAACTGGAAAGTCCTGAGAAATAGCTAATATGGATATGATCCATGAGGGAAAGGGTGAAATTAAGGTTAGCTTGAGAGTTTGGGCCTGAGCAAAGGTAGGTTGATTTTGCCATTTGCTGAAATGGGAACAGAGTAGCTGGCTTGCATGACTGCTAGTCAGAGTTTGTGGGACTATTCAATTGTAACAGCATTGGTAGACGTTTAGGGTAAGACAGCTGAAATTCAACATTGATCTATTTTTTAAATACTCCATACACCCATTATCCACACTACTGACAAGTGAAAAGCACTGGCATATGACTCATTTCTTTGTGAAATCATTTCCTCAGTCCACACAGATGGTGTTTGCAGAGCCTGTGGTAGGGGGTGGCCTGTTGGAGTAAAAGGATTCTCGGAATCATATGTGGCTACCTCACCTATGGGAAGAATGTGCAAATGGTATCCCAGCAAGTCAAAGCCAAATCACAAGCCATTTACTGTCCTTTTCTCTGGTCTAACATTTAATGGGTTTGGCTGCCTTTCCTTTTTCTTCTCCTCTACACAGCTTTGTGTAACTGTTGTCATAGCAACAAGATAGTCTTTGCTTAGGAGAAATAGTTTGGACAATACTACATTATAAATCAACACCATCAGCAATATGGTTCTTTTTATGAACCTAAGTATTATTGGGGAGCCATGCTTTTATGAGGTTTAGAAACACAGGACCCACTTTGCATAATGTAGTAGTCAACAAATTTTCTGTAAAGGTCCGGAGAATAAATATTATAAACTCTGAGGACCAGATAGTGTCCATCGCAACTACTCTACACTGCCCTCATGGAACAATACAGCCATAGACCATATGTAAATGAAAGCATTCCAATAAATCTTTATTTACAAAAATATCCGAAAGACTATATGCAGCTGATAAACAACAGATTGTCAAACCCCAACCTAGCAACCTCATGCTTAAAGTGTGTTCCCTGGATATATCCACAGCAGAATTCCTGAGCCTTGCCCCAAACTTACTGAATTAGAATCTCTGTGTTTATGAGTTAATAACAAGCTCACCAGGCAATGCCTAGTCAAGTGTGAGTTCAAGTGTTGAAGTGTATTAAACCTCTATAAAAACTTCGCCAAGGAGAGAAGAGTGCAAATCACACCACCACGCTTCCCACATTCTGAAATCAGTATCCATCCACTGTTACGTGAGGTAACATATGAGCAGCCTGAATAGTATTAAAAAAAGAAGAAGAAATTTGCCAACACTTTAAAGCCAGAAAGATTTCACTTGAAAATATGGATTTCCGGCTTCTCTTATAAATCAGAAAATCTGGCAACATTAAGCCCACATTCTTGCATAGCAAAAATCTGCTAGGATTGAGTCATGAGCACCCAATTCAGAGAAATCACATATGCTCAGATTTCCACCATACTCCCCACCACTGCGAATCATCTCTTCCATTGTTCCATTCACCCTTCCGTTAGAGGGGTGCCTTTCTGTGGTCATTTCATTTTACAATCACTGATTTGATTAACATACTCTCATTATTTATCAACGGGAGCTTATCATTGGCTAGTTCATCCATGTTTCTTATATCAAAACATAAAAGCTTATATTACAAGTTGCATGTATATGCAAAGTTTTAATCTGAATGCTTCTAGAATTCAAAAGATATACCATTTTTATATTTCCTGCTGTAGTCCTGTAACTTTTCTGTTTCTAGGAGGAATGACAGAAGGGGTCCCAAATAATGAATGACAATTCAGATGAATGTATTTTTATCAATTGCTAAAATGTTTCAGGGAGACAGGAAGGATTGAGCTTCAATCTTGATTTTAAACAATTAGGACCTGTTCTGGCATGTCATATTTAAAACTAGAATGTGTTCTTTGGCTGGCTGCTTCCCTGTGTATCTGGAGGGACACTTTTAAATGAAGCTTGGAAAAGGGGATGAGATGAAGTGTGACTAAAACACATAAGCATGTCTGGCTTGTGGAAGCAAATGCTGCTTGTCCCCCTTTGTGCATTTTGAAAGGCAGTTAAAGTCTCACCCTCACTGGCTGACATTTCTTTTCATTCTGTGTCCCTCACTCTTGTCACTCTCTCCTCTGAGCCCCTGCTGGGAGGTTGGAAGATATGAAGGAAAGGGGAGCACGGTTTCTAAGGAAATAGTATACTGGAGTCTAAATGTTAAAAAAGAAAAAAATAAGTCACTTGGGAAGTGTTTATCATGGTAATTTTAACATTTGTATGGACTCATACTGGCCCCAATTTCTAAATGTACTGCTAATGCTCATTGGGTTATAATGAGGATTTAATGAGCTAATACTCATGGGGCATTTATCAGAGTGTCTTTCATGTGGTGAGTACTTGATCTGCACCAGCTGTTGTAACTGAATATTTATTACTACAACATTTATTGTTCAGAATAGCAGTAGACACAAGGATTTGGAAAGAAAATGAATTCATGGTGGACGATATTTCTAGTGGACATCTAATGTTTTCAAACTATAATTTGAATTATAATAAATGGATATCTATTGATAATATTTACATCAGTTTCAAATATCCCCTCACACTTGGTGTTATTTGCCTGACTTTTAAAAGCATTTAACTTTGCTTTTAAGCCTTCATCTATACGATAAAAAAAAACCTAACGCTAATCCTAAAAAATATATATATATCTATACCACAGAGGTTTCTTACAATGTGTGCAGGAGGCCGTGTGTCTCAGCAGTACCACACACACATTCCTAAGCCGAGTTTATCACTTCTTTCTCTAAAGCACTTTCTCATGATTCTGAGGGTATAGAAACAGTAGAGACTATTGCTAAATTGAACACCCAAAAGGGAAAAATTGAAAGATACCGCTGATCAGAAAGATTTAAAAGTGAAGAAAAAATAAGAGAGAGGTTGAAAATATCAGAAATAAATACTCTCTTTCAGCTTTGCCAAGCAGGAAAATGCTTATTCTGTACTCAGGATTCTGTTTGTTCACATACTTCTTTAATTTTAATTAAAGATTTTTTAATTTTGTAATATATTGTTATTGGTGCATTGTAGTTACACGTAACAATACGGTTTAGAGTGAAGGGAACAGCATGCACATGGTCCTTGGTGTATTTCCCTCTAGATCTCACCCCACTTCCTCCCCTTCACCATACATGGTATTGAGCTTGGTACTGATGATTTTGTATATGTATATAGCATTATTTGAACTGTTTCCTTCATCAAGACTCCTCCCCTCTTCTCCCTCTTCTAGATCCCCTCCTTTATGTGGAGTCCCTTTTCTTTCCCAATTTCTCTCTAGCTTCCACAGATGAGAGAAAATATATACCCTTCACTTTCTGAGACTGGCTAATCTTACTTAGCATAATATTCTCAAGTTTCATCCATTTTCCTGCAAATGACATAACTTTGTTCTTTATGGCTGAATAAAACCTCATTGTGTGTGTGTGTGTGTGTGTGTGTGTGTGTGTGTGTGTGTGTATCACAGTTTTGAGATCCATTCATCTGTTAATGGACACCTAGGCTGGTTCCATAATTTGTCTATTGTGAATTGTGCTGCTATAAACATGGATATGCAGGTACCATTAATTCATGTTAGTTTAAATTACTGATCATCACAATTCCTACCCCCAAAATACACAAAAAACAGATACTGTTTGTCCATAAAGTACCTTTCATATCCTGGCTTTTACTTCTGGGTCTGTAATTGATGCTGCATATCACACTGGATTTTCTTTACCAATGTTTCCTGTTTCAGTTTCTTTAAGAGATTTATACTTTATTGTCTAATCCCGACACTCTTGATAGACTGTCCCCTGTTCTTGGTCAGACCTTCTCTCACAAATACCCATATCCCAATGTCATTGTGGGGTTCTGTCCTAGATGTTGAAAGAGTAAAAATTCATCCTTATCTGGAATGTTATCTACACTTTTTGTAACCCATGAAAGTTTTAAAGTGATAAATAAAATCTGTGATTTTCAAGAGACACAGTTCATTATCAATGGAAACTTGTATTTAGACTACTTGTAAACATCACTTACTGTTTGAATTTAAAGGAAAACTTTTCTTATCTTTCCTTCCTATTTGAAAAGAGCAATCTTGGGAGAGTAGGCACAGCGACATAGAATCCTCACTGATGGCCTGGATTTGCTCTAAAATAAAATATATAGACCTATAACTTTCTATTGTTTTGTGCTATAAAGAGGCATCAATTCTGCTCTCAACAAAACTGTCAAGTTGAAGTGTCCTAACAGGCAAAAGATAGAAATGTGAAAATTTTTAGCTACTTGACCATGACCTTTAACAACAAAATGTTCTGTGTGTGAAACTCACCAGATGTTTTGGGCAATAATGTATCAGGCCAAGAGGTCGATAGCATTTATACAATCAAATATGTAAATGCTGCTAATGGAAGTTGTTTAATTGCTTTAGTACTGTATGCCATAATTATATCTTCCAAGAGCAAATAAATGACACCACACCTTAAATTATAGGTTTCCCATACATTGAAGAGTAATCTTTTCCTTTTATATTTTAATGTCTACCCCCACAATCTAGTTATTTATATTTCTAGCAGGAAGAATATGCATACAAGTTTTAACCGCTTTTAAATGACTAAAATCAAATTGAAAAATGCCTGATATTAGGAAGCCCTATGGAATGCTGTTGAAAACACACATCCTCTGGGTAAGTTCTTATTTTTATGTAATTATGTAAACTCAAATCTTCCTAAAGAAAATAATTCCCAGTACTCAGTTTTACAAAATAGCCCAAAGTAGACTTTCTTTCCTAATGAGTGAGTCAGAATTAAATTAAAATATCACCACAAAAATTCAATTATTCTCTCCTCTTTCATCAAGGGCTGTAAGTAACTGCTCTTTGGCTAAAATACTTCACTGTGTGTAATTCCTACATTTGACCTAGCATGAGTACTCTTTTAATTTTCAAGGCATGATTTCTTAAAATGTATATGATGGTTTGCCTATTGATATTTCTTCTCCTTCTCCTCATAACAAAACCATTATTGGTTCATCTCTGTGCCCATTGTGTTTTGGAAGCTGCCCCACCTGGCCACTGAGATGAGCTGGATATACAGCAATTAGCTTTTGTTGTATGTAAACCATCAACAGTCCCAAATTTAAGGAACTTCAAACAGTTATTTACTCTATTTGTCTTAAAAGAAAGTGTGTTGGCAATGTGTGGTGGTCTCAGCTGTTATGTATGTGTTGTCATTTGGCTGGGCTCTATTGAGTGTTTTGGGGGGCTACCTGGCAAGCTGGCCATGGGTTGGGGCCAAATGTTCTCAGCTGAGGAGATTCTCAGCTCTTTGCATCTCTCATCATTCAGCATAAGTTATTACATCAAGGCTGGACAGAGTTCCAAGAGAGATAGCAGAGGTTTAGTAGATCTCTTGAGTCCTAAACTCAGCAGGACACACTGTCATCTCTTTATCATTCTTCTGACCAAAAAAGACACAGGCAAGCCCAGATTTAATGTGAGGGGAATTAGAATTTATCTTTTGCTGAGAGCAACTGCCAAATCACAATGCAAGGAGCATAGATATGGACAATAGAGATATCATAGCTTCTTTTTCAAAAAAATCTATCACAAGGAATTTACTGGATGGCAGGGGGAGTTCACTTACTTTTGGGTTGTTACTTAGGAGGAAATAGCTTCTTTTCTTCCAAATTTATTTTTTGTGAGGATGCTAGGTCTAAACTTGAATAGCTAACTCATTGTCAACACAGGAGAAAGCCAGTATAGAGAAAAATAAGCCAAGCCTCAAATTGGGTGTGGTGGTACACACCTGTAATATTGGTACTTGGGAGGATGAGACAGAAGGATCCTAGGTTTGGGATCAGCCTCAGAAACTTATCAAGGCTCTTGGTAACCTAGTGAGACCCTGTTTCACATAACAATGGCTAGGGATATAGCTTGGAGGTAGAATGCCCCTGGGTTCAATTCCAAGTACCACATAAAGAAAGAAGGAGGAGAGGGGAGGAGGAGGAAGAGACATCCAGAGAAAGGAAGGAGACCTCATCATTCCCAGATTACACTGATATGCTTTCTACTACTGTAGATGAGCTTCAATTTTCTATAAACTGAATCATGTAGCATGCAAAACTTTTGTCTGACTCCTTCCCTCCAGGACGCTTACTTTAAGGTTTTTGCATGTATTATTAGTTTATTTATTTCATTTCTGAGTACTGTGCCATTGTATACTACATTTTGTTGACCCATTCACCTACTGTAAGACATATGGGTTGTTCTTAGAGTTGGGTGATGACAATAAAGTTTCTATGAACATTTGTGAACAGGTCTTTGTATGGACATATTCATTCATTTTTCAGGGGTATATTCAGATGTAGAATGGTTTGGTTATATGGAAGATGTATCTTTAACACTTTAAGAAAGTGTCAAACTGTTGTCCAGAGTAGTTGAACCATATTAACAGAAGGTGTACCATTTTACCAGCAGTGATGCAATAGTTGACTTTCCCTTACTCCTCACTTCTCTTATTGTGCTTAAATTTATTTTGTCATTCTAATAGGCATATAATGTCATCCCATTGTGGTTTTAATTTGTATTTCCCTAATGTCTAATTGTGCTAAGCATCTTTTTATGTGCTAATGTACCATCCCCATATCTTTGTTGGTAAAGTGCTCAAATCTTTTGCCAATGTTTAAGCCCAGTCATTTCCTTATTGTTGAGTTTTGAGAGTTCTTTATGGATATATACTGAATATTAAAATTTTACGATGGGAAATAACAGTTTTTCATATCATATGAGCAGTGACATTAATAGATTTATTTGCATGAAAAATGTCCTTGGAAGATAGTGTCTCTCTCCAGGGCACAGGAGATACTTCCTTTCTCTCCAAGATAAGAAAAGCCATTTATAGTTTGGGGAAATGTTCAAAGCAAGTTAGTTAGCAGCCTCTTTAGAAGATTGGATTTTCTAAGTTGAGAAATTCTCAGTTGTCAGGCAAATGGTCCATGTTTGCAGTTTAGGGAAGCAAAAGGGAACCAGTGAGAATATAAGTCTCACATTGTGGTGGGTCTACTTAGAAGCTAACTACTAGGGTAAAATCTCAGACTTCACATTTCTCAGAATTTTCCAGATACATGGTTTTACATATTTTCTCACAGTTTATAGCTTGTTTCTTTTCACTCACCAGTGTCTCTCAAAGTACAGTTTATAATTTTGATTGAACAAAATGTATCAAATTTTGATTTTATTGATAAAACTTTTTGGGGATTGGCTTTTGAATGACTTGAAACCTTTATTATTATGAAATACTCTTTTGTGTTATAATATTTTTTCAGAAATGTGCTTAGATACTCATGTAATAATTCCAGCTGCCTTTTGACTAGCATGAACAGAGTAAAACTTTTCCATGTAATTTTAACCTCTTTGAATCTTTATGTTTAAGTTTCTTGTTCACAAGACATAGGTGGTTCTGACTTTGTATTCAATGTGACAATCTCTGCTTCTTGATTGAAAAAAATATTATTTTAATATGATAATATTGTTGGCTTTAAGTATACTATGTTTCCCTTTTATTTATCCATTTGCTCCTTGGTGCTGGTGCTTTCTTCTTTTATTTCCTTTTTTTTTTTTTTTTTTTTTTTTTTTAGGAAGAAATATTTCTAGCCAGGTGTGGTGGTGCATGCTTGGTAATCCCAGCATTCGGGAGGCTGAGACTGGAGGATCCAGGTTCGCGGCCAGCCTCAGCTACCTAGTGAGGCACTCCACAACTTAGTGAGACACTTGTGCAACCACTGTGGAAAACAGTATGGAGGATCCTCAGACGAATGGGAGTGAACCTACCATATGACCCGGCTATACCACTCCTGGGTATATACCCACCAGAATGGAAACCAAATTATCAGACCGATGCATGCGTATCTATGTTTATAGCAGCTCAATTCACAATAGCCAAACTATGGAAGCAGCCAAGATGTCCA
>PVLC010011136.1:0-48108 GCA_004027655.1 Graphiurus murinus
TCTTCCCAACCGCTTCTTCTTCCCAACCAATTCCTCCCAGAACTTCCCAACAACTTCCCAGCCCAGCAACTTCCCAACCAGCCTTTCCCCAGCAGCGTGCTTTTAGCCGTGCTCCTAGCCGTCCTCTTAGCCGTCCTTTTTATAGCTGCGCCGGGCCTAAGCCACGAGGTGTCTCATACAGCTCTCACCTGGCCGGCCATGAGTCGGGTGTGCTGGTGCATGCGCTCTGGCGTGGCACAGCCCACCTGTAGCTGCTTCTGGCACTTTACCAGGCGCCATCTAGAGGCAAGGTCCAGCTGGCCAGGCTAGGCCCCCGACAACACTGGACTGTGTATGAATTAGAAATGAGTTTTTATATTGTTGAGCTACTTAAATCACAGATGTTGCTTGTTGTCATCCTCACAACAATTCTGTAGTTACTATTATTTGACAAAGAGGAAATTACAATGCATGAAGAATTTAAGTCGCTTGCCTCAGACTCCCCAGCTCTGTCTTGTTCGAACTGGGTTTCAAACACAGACTCCAATGCCCAAGCTTGGTGCTGCCTTCATGGGGTTTCTAGCCTGTGGATCACATGCATGTGGTCCTGGAACTCAAACCAGAACGGATGAAGCAGGACTGGCCATGAGCAGCATATTTCCCTTTGACCATTTGCATGGTATCCTTTGGACCCCTAATTTCTTTAGTCCTGGATAAGATGGGCTAGATAGTTTTTTCAGTGCTGCATCAAAGAGTCAGATAGGAAGCAATCAGAATTTTAACATCAGAAGATGTGAGTTTTAGAATAAGGAAACAATGGGGCACAATGCCACAGATTTTACCGAGATTGCTGGAGGTAGCAGTGAGCAAATGGATCAAATGCCTGCCCTGTCGGTTTTCAGAGGCAATGGAATAGCTTCAAAGCTTCCTGAAGTTGGTGTGGTGCAAATCAGCTAGAAGAGGTAGAGTGTATATACAGACAGGCTTGGAAAGGGAGATTAAAATATGCAACCTCAGGTGAGCCTTCAGGTCAGCGGTACGTTGAGGTTTGTGGGCACACATCCAGCTGTTACCTGCATGGCGTTTTTATCCCCAACTAATACACCAGCTGGTGGAGTTTTATTTCCTTGTTGACTTTTGTTCTGCCACCTGGGGAGTCTTAGTAACTGTCAACAAAGATTTAGAACAGTAATAAAGATTCAGGCGCCAATGTAGTTGACTCTGTGCAGGTACTAAAATCCAACAGCCTATGGATGGGCAGCTGGCATGGGGATCCAAGTCATAGGGATGGTGGGGAGAAAGAGGCGGCCAGGACCAGGGAGGTGGGGTGAAAAAAGGAATCTGGTTACTGAAGCCCTTATGTTCTATGCCCAAGGTTTACACACTTTTAATAGATGCTGTGGAGTGAGCAGGCCCCTAACTGCTGGTTTGCTGTTAAGAGGCCCCTTCCCCAATAACTATCCTAAATGGACACATGGGAGGTTGCATTCCCCACACCCTCTGATCCAGAGAAGATTACAGTAATAACTAGCTGATACAGGGATACAAAGCATTCTTGCCTTGAGGTAAAGTCCTTTGGTACAATGTGGTGATTTATGCTACAGAGCCTCTCCTGCATCAGGCCAAGTTTAGATTTCACCCAAGCACACAGCTTTGCCTGGCATTTCCCTCTGTGGATCCTACCTGCTTTCCCCCTTAGATGCTTCTCCTGAGAATCCTCCCTCAGCAAAATATGTGCACTCAAGTTTCCTTTTTGGGGGGCTCTGTTTCTGTTTCAGCTTTGAGAGTTTTGGGTCTCTGTTGCCATGGTTCATCCTGGTAGCAGGTGGGCAGAGCTTTGGATCAGGAAGTCCTTAGAGAAGTGTATCCTGTGTGGAAGATGACAAGTGAAGGCTAGAGACATATTTCGAGAAGCTGGTGCTCAGCCCCCAGGAAAAATGAATGGGAAGAGAATGGGTGTTAGGGTCTTAACCTAACCGGGGAAGTACAACTAGAGAGTGCAGGAGGAGAACCCAAGCCAAAGCCAGTGCTGGGGCCTCAGTTAGCAAAGCTGGGGGTAGGAAGTGCTATGGCTTGTTGGAGGTATGGGGAGTCTGAGCTCATGTGCGACTCACTCCCTCCTAGGTCTGTTTGTGGCAAAACCTAGTCACTTATTAGTCATGTGTATCTGGGCAAATTAATCTTCATGTCTATACCTCAGTTTCTTCATCTGTAAAACAACATACATTATGTATTCAAGAAATAGGAACTATTTTATTAAATAAATGCTATTCTAAAAATATTATTCTAAGCCACAATGGGTAATAAGTTTTTTTGGCTGCTATAGAATGGGTCTGGATTTCTAGATAGGCACACCTACAGATTGAATGTTAGAAATAAAGATATGAGAAGTGGTAAGAAATAAAGTAGAGGTTGAAATAATGGCCAGTCAACTAGAAAGCCCACAGTGGTGCTTATGTGGTGACCCAGGGTCCTGCATTTTAAGAAACAGAAGCTCTAAGTTGAATCTTTGTATATTCAGAGCAAGCTTTGAAGGAAGCAAGCCTCCATATCCTAAGAAGGGGAAGGGGAGCACAAGTACATTCATTTGTGAGCTGTAATCCAAGAATCCTCTAGATTAGGTCGACACTAATCCACGATTGGACCCAAAAGGGTCAATGTGAGGATAGAAAGCTGGCCCGTCAATATTGTTAGCCTGAAGTCTGCTGTTGTAGGAGAATTTTTTCTTCCCTCTTGCTTGGCAGATATATTCATAATGCCAGATTCCCAGTACCAGTATCTAAATAAAACTGAAAATTCCCAAAGATAAGAGCAGTAGGAATCTTTAGTCACTAAAATCTTCCTTCCCAGGAACCACTATACTCTCTCTATAATTCTAGTACAGAGATGTTGGTCCTTATTCTAGGAGAGGGTTTACAGGTGTGGACCTTGAGGTGAGAATTCATGTGCAACTTGACTTATTTAGGACATTTTCTTAGGAAAAACTGGGTGTGGAATGCAGGAAAGACAAGGGAGGAAGCCAAGCAGAGGTGCAGCCTCAGCCTGGTCCTGCAGGGCAAGGGCGACTTAGGAGTACAAATTTACCTTAATTTTGTCCCAACTCTAAGGTGAAAGCTAGGTTTTTATTTTTCCATACCAGTCAATCATTGGATGAGAGCCATGCTTAAGGACTGTTAGTCAGCTTTCAGTGGCTATGACACAATACCTGAGAAAGTTGACTTAAAAGAAGGAAAGACTATTTTAGCTTCTGGTTTCAGTACATGTCTTTTGGCCCTGTTTTGGGCCTGCAGCAAGACAGAATATCATGGTAGAGCACATGGTAAAGCAAAGCGATTCCGTTCATGGCAGCCAGGAAGCAAAAAGAGAGAGAGAGAGAGAGGCAGAGGCCAGACTCCCACTATCCCCTTGGAAGGTACATTGCCTCAGGGACTTCACTTCCTTCTCCTAAAGGCTATATCATCTCCCAATAGCAGCACTGCAGTCTGGCAACCAAGACTTTAGTGCAAAGACTTTGCGGGGGCATTTCATATCCAAACCATAGCAAGAGCATAAAGTCCCAGGCACTTCTGTTTCTGAGTAGCTTCCCCAGGAGCTCAAGGGTAATTCTCCATAAAGAATCATAGAGATGGAAAAGTAGAAAAGGAGAAGCATATTGAAAATGTAACAGGGATGCAAGGAACCTGAGTGGAACAGTGACAGATATGCTACTACACATATGATTATTTGAAAGGGCTGAAAAAAGCTAGTCATTTCTGAAAATATGGACTTTATTCTATGTATGTTAATGTTATAAAATTGGTAGGCTTAGGATTTAGCATTAGAAAGTATGAGTTTTAGTCTTGGCTCTGACTCACATAAACTTTGTGACCTTGGGTGAAATCACTCTACCTTCCAGGGGTCTAGTTCCTACATCTATAAAACCAAGAGGACTCATATGTTTCAAAAAGATGTGATCACCTAAGACATATTTTAGAGATTTTCTTTTTTGACTTTTGGAAATTTGAAATTCTTATTCAAATGGGGAAATACAGAAGCAGAAGGAACCCAGTATCTTCAAGTGGGAAAAATCTTTTCACCTTTGGAAATAAGTCTTGTACTCAAAGAACCTTTTGCACTTTTTATTGCTTATTATTCTATGATTTTGTATTGAAAATAATAAGAAGGGGGCAAATATTTGATTCATTGGATACTAGGGGAGGGGGGAACAGTCAGAAAAGCTATTGAATTCCAGATCTGCCATGGTCAGCCTCTGTGACCTTGGACAATTAGCATGGCTTCCTGAACCTCTGGTTTTCCCCTGAAGAAGACGAAGAGTTTAAATCAATACAAAAAAGTCAATCTATAGCTTGCAGGTAGAATGGGTGGCTTGTGTTTCATTTTTAAAACAAAAAGATATCTAAAAATATTTCCAAATTCTAATTTCTATGCTGAATCACTTAAACTATGGGAATCTCTTTGCTGAATCATTTAAACTATGAGAGAGAAATAACTTTATATGTTCCATCTTCCCTGCCCTAATTCTTAAATCCATAATTCTCTTCCATGTTCCCAGAAAAAGGAGATCACTCCCTGACAGCTGCCCAAGGCAAACCATGGTTTGATAATGGTTAAAAAAAAAAAAAAAAAAAAAAAAAAGAAGCCTGTAAATTTAGATTTCTAGTGAGTATTCTGATTTCCTGGCCTCATAGGCATTCCAGTAATTATTTAGAATTATGCATAATTTACCTGCTTTCATTTTCTATGAAATTGTCAGTTTTAAGGTCAGAGTTTGACAATTTATTGGTTTGTCCTACAGAAATAAATTGGGGGCATTTGGAGCTAAAGTCTTTAATGTGTGCAGTTGGGGCCATAGATGTGAAACTGCCTCCTATTTATGGATGGGCAGGCTTAATTGTTGCTTTTCAATCTAAAATAGAAAGGCTCTGTTTACTGCTGCTTTTAATTGTAGCAAGCTGGTGAGAAAGCATGCAGGGCCTCTTCAGTAAAGGCAACTCAATAAAAGCATTTTGTCAGTAAATTATTATTGCCATCATGAAAATCATGCACAGCATTCTAATAGAAGGCAAGTCGTAGCTCAGTTTTTCCTTTTGATAAACCTAGCATAATGCTTTTACAGTTTTTTAATTCATTATTTTTCCTCCTGTTTTCATAGAACCTTAGAGTTGGTAGGGGCACTGTGACTCTCCTTAACTCTAGCCTTCCTTTAACACCTGAGTTCTCTGCTCAGTGCTAAGATGTGATTGTGTTGGAGCTTTAAAAAAAGGAAAGATTTTCTGGGAAATCAGCCCTTTTTTGTGTGTGCCTGAGTGTTCTCCTTTGGGAGAGAGTGTTCTCATTTATAAAGCTCTTCTGAAAAATTTTCTACCAATTGTGCCATTGTATCCTCAAATTCATGGGAATTGGGTGTAGTAGAAGGCTCTAATCCTGATCAGAACAATCATAAACCCAAAAGTGTTTGAAAGAAAGTTCTAGGAGTAGGATCTTCATGTGGGAAGGTAGGAATGAATGGAGGATTGTGTTTTCCAAAAATGCCCACAGCAGCAGTATTACCAGCCTGACATGCTCTTCCAGACCTTGGCACTTCCCATCAAAGGTGTCTGTTTCCCCTTCTCTTGAACCTTGCCAGCCTTTTGAATTCCTCCAGGAGTAGTATGCAACAGTAGTTATTTTGAGAGAGTTTGCAAGCCAGTTCATAAAAGGCACTACGTTTCCACTTTCTCTCCTTCAGAATCCCAGCCACCATGTTGTAAGGAAGCCCAGCCCATGTGAAGAGGCTCCATGTAGGTGTTCAGCTGAAGTCCCCGCTGAGAGCTGCGTGACCGAGACTTTGAACTGTCTCTACTGATGACCAGTGCAACCAGAGTAAGCTATTCTTGGCAAAACTGAGGATTCATGAAGAAAAAAAGGTTGTTGGTTTAAGCCACTAAGTTTTGACATAATACATTACACAGCCATAGTAACTGGAAAAAGTGTGATAAAAATACTACTTCCTTGAGTTTCATTTCAATTTGTAGCATATCTTCTCCTTTACTCTCATAAAGATCCTTTTACTTTTTTTAAAAAGCAGTTTTATTATTCCTACCAATGATGCTACTAATATTTCAAATTCTATTGCTACTACTGAAAATAAGATAGCTAATGTCAAGTATATACCTATTATATAGACTTAAGTCCTTAACACATTTAACCCTTATGGCAGCCTATTATGTACTGAACTGTATTACCCCAAGATTCATATGTTGAGGTCCTAACCTCCAGTATTTCAGACTGTGATCTATTTGGAGACAAGGCATTTAAAGAGCTAAAATAAGGTTATTAGAATAGGCCCTAAACCAATATGACTGGTGTCTTCATAAGAAAAGGTGAGGACACAGACACACACAGGAGAAAGATCAGATGAAGATGCACAGAGAAAATGACTACTTAAAGCCAAGGAGAGGTGTTCTTAGGATAAACCAACAAACTTTGATTTTTAGCCTCCAGAATAGAAAAAAAAAAATGTTTAAGCTGCACAGTCTGTGGTACTTTATGCACGCATCAGAAAACTAATTCGTAACTTTTTGAGGTAAGTACTAATAACTTCAGGTGAAGGATTGACAGATGAGGAAGCTGATGTACAAAAAAGGTAAGTAACTTTCCCGAGCGTATACAGCTTTATTCCCTTTCAAAAATAAGGAAATAAGGGCACACCGACGATCTGCAGAGCAACTGCTACCTCATTTTTCCCTCCTAAGAGAACCTCAATGTTTTGGGGGTACCCAGTCCTCCTGCAGCCCGCCCACATGACTGACTCAGAAGAGTCCCCTTAGCTTCAGGAACGAATCTGATTAGATTAAGTGTTATCTCATTACTCTATCTGTGATTGGTTTGAAAAAAGTCCTATGATCCACTTGATATGTGAGGAGACATTTGGAGGCTTCTAGGGAAATCCTGTCTTGCTCTTCAAAATGAAATATTCTCTCTCTCTCTCCCTCCCCAGATTTGAATAAAGGTGGATAAATTCCCAGTTGTCTTCTGGTGGATCTGGCTTTAAAAATGAAGCTGATCATGTGAATTGCAAAGATAAGAAATGGAGGAAGAACCTAAACCCTAGATAATACCATTAGGATACTGAATTAACCAACTCCTGTTAAACTTCCCATTAAATGAGCCTATATAGTCAGTCATTTTAAATGCTAGTTTAGAGTTTATTGAAATAATTGAATATTACTGCCGGGCGTGGTGGCGCACGCTTGTAATCCCAGCATTCGGGAGGCTGAGACCGGAGGATCCGGGTTCGCGGCCAGCCTCAGCTACCTAGTGAGGCACGCCCCAACTTAGTGAGACCCGGTTTCAAAATAAAGAATAAAAAATAGGGCTGGGGGTATAGCTCGGAGGTAGAATGCCCCTGAGTTCAATCCCCAGTACCACAAAAAAAAAAAAAAAAAAAAAAAAAAGAAATAATTGAATATTAATGGCTGCAAAGAGCATACCAGTAGTTCCAAACAAAGTAAATGATCTCCAGCCTCTCTCCCCAAAGCACCACAGCCAAAATTGGCTTTATCCCTTCTATGTCTCTCCTTAGGCTATAAATGGCTAAATAGGCTTTCTCCTATGTGAAGGACCATGGGATGAAATCTTTGCAGTCTCCAAAACAGTCCTGAAATAAGAGATGTTGGAAGTGAGATCTAGCCTTTACGCAGTCCATTCTTAGCCATTAAGTGAGTTATTTAACACCACCCTTTGCAGTAGGAGAGGGAGTTTGTGGCATCTTTCTGGGCTTTGAAATGATTCATATAACTGGAAAAGAGATCAGCCTCTTCTCTTGTCCAAGACGATGCTTTGTTTATATTGCAGGGATTTAATAACTGTTGGAGAAAAAGAAATTAGTTGATAGCTAGGAATACTGTTTCTGTACTACCAGAAGAAATGAGATTTTTGGCATCATTTAGCTGATAAAAGTTTTCAAGCACCTGATATTTATAGAGAATTGGTTCTTATATTTTAAAAGTTTTCCTTACAATTAATGTAATTTGTGCTTGTTGTCAACTCTGGGAGGTACTGTGTCAGTCTTGTCAATTGTTGTACAAATGCGATTTGCCCGAGTTGGTTGAATCAAGGCTTAAATCTAGGACTTCTGACTTCTAGTCCAGTGCTCCTCGTGATAATTCCTTCATTTGATCTCTTTCACTCTTCAAATTACTTTAGCCTTAACCTTTTTAAAAATAAAAATTTTTGAGATCATTCTTGGTTCATATGAAGTAATAAAAAAAGTTAGAGATAAATCTTGTGCACATTTTACCCAGTTTTCCCCCAGTGCTGACATCTTGCAAAACTCTAGTACAATATCATGACCAGGATTATTGATATTGTTTCAGTACAGAATATTTCTATCACCACAAGGAGCCTTCATACTCTACTTTTGTACTTGCACCAACTTCCCTTCCCCTCTTTACTGTCCCTTAACTTGTGTTAACTACTAATCTGGTTGCCATTTCTTTAATTTTGTAATTTTAAGAATGCTATAAAGAGAACCACATGGTATAAAACATTTTGGTATTAGATTTTTCCAAATTAGCATAATTCTCTGGAGATTTGTTAGTGGTTGCATGTATCACTAATTCCTTCGGTTGTATTGCTAAGTAATATTTCTTTGTATGGAATGACTGCTTAAACTATCCATTCCTTGAAGGACACCTTGGTTGCTTGTAGTTTTCAATTATTGCAAATAAATCTGCCATAAATATTTATATGTAGGTTTTTGTGTGAACATAAATTTTCATTTCTCTGGGATAAGTGCCTAGAAGTGCAGTAGCTGGCTCACATGGGACTGCTTGTTTATTTAAAATAAAACTCCTGAATTGTTTCCATTATGGCTGTAGCACTTTATATTCCCACCAGCAAAGTATGAGTGATACAGCATCTCTGCATTCTTGCCAATATTTGCTTTTTCTTTTGTAATTTTAGCTATTCTGATAGGTGTATAATAGTATCTCATTGTGATTTTAATTTGCTTTTTTCTAGTGAATAATGATGGTGAACATCTTTTTATGTGCTTATTTGCCATTGATACATCCTAGTCAGTGAAATATCTCTTCTTGTTTTTGTTTATTTTCTAATTGGATTGTTTACTGTTGGGCTTTTAAAGTTTGTTGTTGTTGTTTTTTTTTTAAATGCTTACTAGTACTAGTCCTTTGTCATGTATGTAGCTTACAAATATTTTTTCCCACTCTGCACCTTGTCTTTTTGTCCTTTTAATATATCTTTCACACAGCAAAAGTTTTTAACTTTGGTGAAGTTCCTTTTTATCAACCTTTTCTTTTATAGATCATGTTTTTTGTGGTCAAATGTAAGAACATTTTGACTAGTACTACATCTCAGAGTTTTTTCTTAATTTCCAAAGTTTTATAGTATTACATTTTAAATTTAAGTTTATGATCAATTTTTGTGTAAAAATATGAGACTTGGGTCAGTTAATTTTTTAGTTTATGGATATCACTATTTATTGAAAAATTTTGTAGTGATACCACTGTCTTATTCTTGATGTTGTCCTCTCTTTTTTTTCTTGATCTGGCTCAACTCAGGTTTTTAAATTTCACTGATGTATTTAAAGAAACAGCTTTTGATTTCATTGCTTTTATGTTTTCAATTTCACTGATATCTCTTCTTTTTTTCATTCCCTTCCTAATGTTTGCTTTGGGTTTACTTTACTCTGCTTTTTTTATATTCTTGAGGTGGGAGGTTAGATTGTTTTAGGCTTTTCCCAACTGCCTTTAGTGGTATACATTTTACTTTTAGTGCTGCTTTAGCTGTCTTCTGCACATTTTGAAATGTTACATTTTCATTTTCATCCAGTTCAATGTATTTTTTTGTGGTGTGGGGGCTACTGGAGGTTGAACTCAGAGGCATTCTGCCTTCGAGCTACACCCTCAGCCCTGTTATTTATTTATTTATTTATTTTTATTTTGAAACAGGATCTGCTAAGTTGCTGAGGGTCTCTCTAAATTTCTGAGGTTGTCCTTGAACCTGCTATCCTCTTGCATCAGCCTCCCAAGTACTGGGATTACAGGCATGTACCACCTCACCTGGTTTCGATGTATTCTTGTTTATTTCCCTGCTGACCTCATAATTGGCTTATGGGCTATTTATAAGTATGTTGTTTTGTTTCCAAGTGGTTGGAGATTTGTCTGTCGTCATTCTATTATTTATTTCTAGGTTGATTTTATCATGATGGAGCATACTCTGTATGAGGTCAATTCTTTTAAATTTGTTAAGCTTAATTTTGTGATACAAAAAGATGGCTTGTCTTGGTATATGTTCTGTGGACACTTGAAAAGAATGTGCAGTTTTGCTGTTGAGGGGAGGATAGCTTTGTAGATGTCAATTTGATTCTATTGGTTGGTGGTATTGTTGAGTTGGTGTATATTTTTTCTGATGTTCTGTATACTCGTCCTAGTAAGTATTAAAAAAGGGATGTTGAACACTCCAATTATAATTGTGGGCTTATCTTCTTTCAGTTTTATCAATTCAGTTTTTGCTTCACATATTTTGTGGCTTTCTTGTTTGGTGCGTACACAGTTTATAGAGCTATGTCTTTTTGGTGGATAAACCTTTCGTCAGTAAATAATGTATCTTTGTCTCTGGAAATGTTCTTGGTCTGCAATCTATTTGGTCTGGCATTTATATAGTCACTTCTGTTTTCCTTTTGTTAATGCTTGTATTATTTTCAACCTGCTTATTTTTGTTGTCCTTGAAGTATCTTATAGACAACATATAGCTAAATTATGTTTTACTTTAATCCACTCTGTCAATCTACCTTCTAATTTTAAGGGCATTTAATCTCTTCACATTTAATGTATTTATTAGTATATTAGGGCCCAAGTTGGCCTTTATTTTATTTTTCTGCTTTCTGGTCGTTATTTCTGTTTCTGTTTGCTTACTTTTTTTGCCTTTATGTGCATTACTTGAACATTTTTTAGAATTCCATTCTGAATTATCTATAGGTGTTTTGTTTGTTTGTTTGTTTGTTTTGTTTTATTGTACTGGGGATTGAACCCAGGGGACATTCTGTCTCTGAGCCATACTTCCATCCCTAGTTTTTATTTTTTATTTTGAAACACGGTCTTAGTTGCTGAAGGCCTCATTAAGTTGCTGAGGCTGGTTGCAAACCTGCAATATCCCTGCCTCAGCCTCCCAAGTACTAGGATTACAGACATGTACCAGTATCCCCAGGCTATTTATAGTGTTTTAAATTGCATTTTATTTTGTAATATTTAGTGATTGGAAGATAGATATATCAGTCTATTGATGTCATCATTTCACCTGTTTAAATGAAGTATAGAAATCTTACTTCCCTCCTTTTGGTCCATTTACCCTCTTTCATTCATAATATAATTTTGTTAAATATTTTTTCTATATACATTTAGAACCATATCAGACACTTAAATTTTTGCTTCAACCATCACATATAAATTAGAACTCTCAAGAGGAGAAATAAAGTATTTTAACAAAATTTTTATTACTGTATTCTTTCTTTCCTTCCTAATGTTCCAAGGTTCTTTCTTTTATTTATTTATTTTTATTATTTTTTAGAGTAGGTCTGTTGATGATCAATTTCTAGCTTTCCTCCTTCTAAGAATGTCTGGATTGTCTCCTTCATTCTCCAAGGATGTCTTCACTGGATCCTGGATTCTGGATAAACAATTACCTCCTTTCAGCACTAGAAAAATATTAAACACTTCCTTCTGACCTCTGTGATTTCTAATGAGAGAGATCACTTTTATCCTATGAATTGACATTCATTACCACTGCTTTTAAGATTTTCTTTGTCTTTAGGTGTTTTTTTTTTTGTCTTGTTTTTTTTTGTTTGTTTGTTTTGGTGTGGATTTCTTTAGGTTATCCTGTTTAGGATTTTAATTTTTTGTCTTTTCAATCTGTTTCGGACTTTTGCAAAGTTGGGAACTTTTCAGGCATTATTTCTTCAAGTAATTTATCAGCCAAAGCTTCTTCCTCTTTTCCACCAATAATTCTAATTATATTAATGTTAGATTTATTGTTACAGTTCTACAAGTCCCCAAATAGACTACAACAAACTTTAGCCTATTTTCTTTTTGCTGTTCAGATTGAGTAATTTCAACTATTCTATTTTCCAGTCTATCAATTCTTTTCTTTGTCCCCTTCATTCTGCTTTTAAGCCTACCCACTGTGTTTTTAAGCTTTTTTGGTTATTGTATCTTTCAGGTCTAATATTGCTACCCGGCTCTTAAATTTCCTGTTTCTTTGCTGATATTTTCTATTAACGTTTTGTTGCTACATTTATATTTCCCCCAAATGATTTTCTTCTAAGTGTTTAAAATACAGAAGAACCCTATAATAAGGTTCCCCTCTACCCCTATGGTTTCTGTTATATCTGAGGGACTTGATTTGACTATGGCATCCTTGAATCCTATGCTTCTCTGCCCCCAATGCTTTGTAGCTGCAGAGAATCTGGGAAGAGCATGCTGATCTTCTTCTCTCTTTGCAGGGCATGAGGCTGAGCTGCCTAATGGGTGAAGAAAAAGGAGCAGATGCAACTCACCTCTGTTTCTCTTCTAACAGAGGTTGAGCAACTTGTATAAATCATTTAACAATAGCTGCATATCTGTGGAAGGCCTCCTTTTTATGTTCTGTCTTATACTCTAGTGTTTACCTATATAGGGTTCGTCCAGTGAGGGCTATTTAATGGGTGCAAAATAATGAATGAATAGGCAAGCCTGTAAGCATGGCAGTTAGGAAGTCAAGACTAAATGGGCAAATTGAGCCAACCTTTTTCTCAACCTCTGTAGTAATTACTTATCTCATCATCTTTGTATTTTTGGAAGTTGACTCAGCAACTTTCCCTCCAAAAAATTGACATACCAACTAAACAAAAATGTGTACAACAAAGACATTTCTATATCAAAATATTAGTAATATGTAGTAGCCTAAACTGGAAGCAATCCAATTACTCATCAATATCACAATGAACATATTGTGGTGCATTCACATAACAGGTTATGATAAAGCAACAAGAATGATAATCTATAACTATTCACAATAATAGAAATACTTTTCACAAATATGATGTTGAGTAGAAGAAGTTAGACACAAAAGACCACATTCTGCATGATTCCATTCATATAAATACATAAGAAGGTAATCAATGACGATGGGAATCAGGGTAGTGCTTACCCTTCAGAGGAGACTAGACAAAGAAGGCTCTGAAGTGTTGGTTATGTTTTGCATTTTTTAAAAGCTGAGTTCTGATTTTAAAGATGTATAGACATTGTCAAAGTTAATAAAATGACATGCTTATGATTTATAAACTTTTCTGTATGTATTCTAGTTTTCTTTTTAAAGTATGCTGGACAAGTTTCATTACCTGCCCCATATATAGTCTATTCTACAACAACAACAAAAAACTTGCCACGTTCACAGGGTAAGCCCTGGAATACTATGAGATCCTTATCCCACCATACCATCTCTCCACATGATCAATTAATCCAGAAGTGCACATCTGGCCCGTGGAGGTGGCCCATGCATAAATTTAGCTGAGTTAATAAAATTTCTTCTCTTGGAAATGTAATGTGCGCGTGCACACACACACACACACACACACACACACACACACACGGCAGCCAGTGTGTGGCAGAGAGCAGAGATACAAATTCTTGTTGTTTTAGGACAGCTGCCAATACAGATTATGAGCAAAGAAACAGAGAGTTTCTACAGAAAAAGGAAAACAGAATAAATGGACTTAGAAAAGAAGAGATAGATTACATGGTTCCTGAGAGATGGATAGTGTGGCTTCCATTGTGGTGGTTTTCAAGTTGCAAGACATTCTGTGGAATCTTACTCTTTTTTTATTTTTTTCTTAATTTTTTTTATTGGTGCATTGCAACCATACATCTTTGTGAGGTACAAACTGGTAAAGGCATACATGCACACATCTCTCATTTAACCCTTCCCCCATTCCCACCCCATTCTCTTCCCTTCCCTCCTCCTCATGTTCGATTTAGTGATTGGCTTTGATATGTTTGTGAAAGTACATCATGTGCATTAGGGTGTTTCCCCCTTCCCCTCCTCATCACCTTCTTTGCTCATCTAAAGTTTCTCCTTCTTCGTCTAGAGCCCCTCTTATGTCCCACTTTCTCCCTAGCTTCTGCATATTAGGGAAAGCATATAATGTTTTACTTTTTGTCAGTGACTAATGTCATTTAGCATAATGTTTTCCAGTTCCATCCATTTCCTTGCAAATGACATGATTTTGTTCTTCTTTATGGCTAAGTACAATTCCATTGTGCACCTATTCCATAGTTTTGCAATCCATTTATCTGTCGATGGTCATCTTAGCTGGTTCCATAGTTTGGCAATTGTGAATTGTGTGGCTATAAACACAGATACACATGCATGAGTCTGATACTATGGTTTCCATTCTTTTGGGTCGATACCCAGAAGTGATATTGCTGGATCATATGGTAGATTCGCTCCCATTCGTCTGAGGATCCTCCATACTGTTTTCCAAAGTGGTTTCACTAATCTGCAATCCCAACAATGTATTAGGGTTCCCACTTCTCCACACCCTCTCCAGCATTTGTTGTTGTTTGTGTTTTTGATGACTGCCATTCTTTCCTCTATAAGGAAAACTATAAAAAGTTGAAAAAATAAATTGAAGAAGACCTTAGAAGATAGAAAGATCTCCCATGCTCTTAGATAGGCAGAATAAATATCATCAAAATGGCCATTCTCCCAAAAATGATCTACAGATTCAATGTGATACTCATTAAGTTACCAAGATCACTCCTCACAGACAGAAAAATCAGTCCTTAAATTCATTTGGAACAACAAAAAACCCAGAATATTATTCTTTGTAAGGCTATATTGAGGGATTTCTATTAGGTTTCATCCAACCAAAAGGTCAAAGTTCTCTTATTTCTATATAGCTGTATAGCACAGTGGCTGAGAAAGTGTTAGGTTCAAATCCCACCTTTATTACTACCTGTTTATGTGATCTAACCTATTTTATCTGGTTATTAGGAGGATTAAATATTTGATTTGTACCTGGTACATAATAAGGATCTTATAATATTAATATTAATGTGATAGTTTGGGGGGATTTCCAGTAAATATTCACTTCTTTTTCTTTCTCACTATGAACAGAATGCAGTTCCTCACTCCATTTGATGTTGGATAGAAGAAATAAATCGGTAGGAAGGAGACATAAGGAAGAACAGGGAAAATGTAACTTTAATATGGGAGCTGCTGACAAGGCCTTTTAGACTCAAAAGTCCCTGAGGAATTTACAAGAGGCCCCTGAGCACTGTTGACCATCCTTAGGGTGGTGTCTGTTTATCAGATCACATGAAAGAACAATCTCCTCAAGGTTGTTGGTTGTCCTTGATAGTGCAGGTCAGGACCAGGAACAACTGGAGATCATCCTCACATACCTCCTGCCCACACCTCATAAAAGAGTCCTGCACTCCCCAAAGTTGCTTTCTCCCTCTTGAGATGGCCCACATTCTCCCTTGAATGTGTATTTCCTACTTTCCTAAATAAATCTCTGTCTATGTCTTTGGCACATGCTAAAATTCTTTTCTGCCATGGAAACCAAGGACCCTGCTGATTCAGAGTTCCTGAGTTGAGGAATCAACCTGTCACCCACAATACATTAATACTGGACTTGACCATGAGCTTTGCTTGCACAGATAGGCTTTGCTCTTGTCCTTAGTGATCCATTATGAGAGGAATATTTCCTGAGTTACTATTGTTCCTTTAGCCTGGACCCACGATGGCATGCTAAACTACCCAGTATCCACCCTGCAATCTGGAGTCAAGCCCAGCTCACAATATACTCTAGGATTACCCAGCTTAGTCCAGTCATAATCAGTTAAGTGGCAGCAGTGACCTATTGACCCATAAGCATGAGAATAAATGTTGATAGAAGGCTAGGGAATTTTTAAGTGTTTGTTATGCAGCATTATGGTACTAGTTGATGAATACTTATTATTGTTAATAATATTACTATCTTGGGAAAATTACTTAACCTCTCTGTTCCTTTGTTTTGTACTTATAAAATGAGGCTAAAAATAGTGCTTATCCCATAATGGATATTGTGGGAAATATATAAATAAACATATAAAGAACTTAGAATCATGCTGGAACATAGTCAATGTTCAATAAATGCTACCAAATCATACAAATAGGTTCAAACTTGGTCCCAAATATCCTGCTGCTTGATGTCCTAAAGATTATTTATCTAAATAGAAGTGGAGAACAATGTCAAAGGTGAGATAAAAAGTAATAGTGCATCATTCATAGGATTTGGCATTGAATGTTCTCACTTTGATAGCAGAAACAAATCACATGAGTAAACAGTTCTAGGTAGGACCACAGAGAATCAGGAAGACATATTTCCTACTTCCATGAAACTTATGATCTAGGGGGATGGGCAGTCATAAATAACAAAAATAAACAAGATAAATCTTCACAAAGGTTTGTAGGAAGTTAATGGGGTTATTAAGGGTTTATTTGAGATGAGACCCTAAAGATGTGAATGAACCAGTCATAGATTTAAGAAAGAGCTCCAAGAAGAGGAAACAGAAAGTGGAAAATCCTAAGGGTGAGAAAGGAGTTGCCATATAATGTGGAAATGGGCAGGTGGTTGGTCCTGTGGATGGAGGGTGGGGAGAAAGGAATCCATGAGGTCTATTGAATGGAGAAATAGGAGCCTGACTCCCCAAAGAGGAGGCATTTCTGGCATCCCTTCATCTTCTCAGGGGAGCTTAGAAGGTAATGCAGCATATCCAGGGTCTTTTTTTCCTCTGAGATTCTGTGTGTGTGTGTGTGTGTGTGTGTGTGTGTGTGTGTGTGTGTGTGTGTGTGTGAGTGGGGATTGAACCCAGGAACATTCTACCTCTGAGCTACACCCCGAGTACTATTTTATTTTTATTTTGAAACAAAGTCTCACTAGTTGATGAGAGTCTCGCTATTTGTTGAGATTGTAATCCTCGAACCTGTAATCCTCCTGTCTCAGCCTCCCAAGTACTGGGATTACAAGTGTGTGCCACCACGCCCAGCTCTCTGGGATTCTTTGAAGCTAGAAGAGATTGTCCTAAACAAAAACTGAGAAGGCTGAGCCAAGAGCCACTAAGATTCCACATCTTCTACTTTTTGAAGTGCATTGCCCCTCCCTCTTGTCTGGAAGCATTTTTGTTGGTGTTGTCTAGGCTAGCCATGGGCTTCCTCTAAGTTTGTATAATGGATGAAGGGTTGCTATTCATACTCAAAGGTGAAAAACAGAATTTCTGTGCAGGGCAAACATGCCCCAAAGCTTGTTCTGGAAAGTTAGTTCTTCAAAGTAGAGGATTCTAAAGCTTTGGGGAATGTTAGAATGTATTTATTGTTAAATTCCAGAGTCTCTATTTACAAAAGGATGGATGTCTCTCCAATACCATTTTCTTTCTTTCTTTCTTTTTTTTTTTTTTTTTTTTGGTCTTGGCAAACTCCATCCCTGGATTGAGAGAGTCAAGATAAGGCATTATTTAAGATTTTTGTTCGTTTCTAACATGAAAGAGTAAAATATCCCACCCCAAATATATTTCTTCCACATATTTCAGTTTGATTATTTAAAGAAACTACCTCTGTCAATATGGGAGTGACTCTGAAAAGCTATCCTTTTGAAAAAATAAAATAAGATAAAATCTGTATCTATCTACCATGGATGAAGAAGAAACTCAGAAAGAGGCCTTCTTATCGCATACCCCCACCCCATTTCTGCCTAGAAGGAGTCTTTCGGCAGGAAGAAGAGAGAGGACCACAGGAGGCTGTTACCTGGGAGATTTCATCTGCATCACAGGATTTTAAACTCCCCTATGCTGGTTATATCTAGACAACCAGCCAATCATCTAGACTCAATATGAGAGATGGACCTCACCTTTGTACCCCTGTTGGTTTGGGCTGATGAAGGACCCGGGGAGGGCGGCAAGCCAGGGTGCCAGGAAGCATGTCTTTGAGGGACCACCTTGGCTTCAGGCACTGGACTAGGCACTCTGGGTGCATTATCTCATTTGAGGTTTAGGACTATCTCCTGACATCTATCTCATCAACAAGGAAATGGAAGCTCAGTAGGAGGAAGGATCTCAAAGGTTACTCAAGATCTATATTAATGCTGAAATGTGCTAAGGCCTAGACACATCGGGATATAAGTTTCCTTCCATGAAAAGCCTCCAGGCCTTTCACTAAAGATTTTTAGGGGTTGGTACTGACTTTTCAAGAATGAACATGAGCAGAAGCCAGGTCATCTGGTCAATGATGTCACAAACTCAAAAACCTGTCCCCTCCAGCAGAACATACCCACCCCTGAAAAGAAACATGTGCCCCTTGTCACCCATCCAACAAGCAGCTTCTCCCCACAACAAACAACTTCCCCCCACCTCTATAAAATCTCTCCACTCCTCACTGATGGGGAGGCAGGTTTGAGCTTGCAGCTCCTGGCTCCTTGCTAGTCAGCCATGCAATAAGTCTTTAACTTTTTGCAAAAACCTGATGCCATAGTATTGTCTTCCATGCACACTGGGCAGGAGGCTCTTGTTCAACAACAATGTCACCTCTTGAACCCTGCCAGCCCTGGCTAATTACAAGAAAACAGCATTTCCTTCCCTGCTTTGTTGAAATTTCAAATAGAGATAATAATATGACAGCCAGCAGATATCCATTATGGAGACTTGATCAATGTTGACATTTCATCTCATTTGTTTAAAAAGTTTTTAATTAAATGTTAAAGGATATTGACCCACATTTTCAACTGCATCTATCCTATTTCCACTCCCACCTCCAAGAATAAATCTTTACTATCAAGTTACTGTTTTTCCTGCCAGTTCATTTTTCATACATTTCAGCAACCTTGCTGGGAGTAGAGGCTTCCTTCTCTTTACTGCTTCTTCTCGCAGGGTTTTGTGAACCCCAATCCTTAGACAATGCAGCTCCCCCTGCCTGCTCCTTTATGCTTTGTCCCTTTCCCCCATGGATAGTGACGTTGCTGCCAAAGCGCAGACTCGAGAGAGAGGTGACTGTGGAGCCGAAGCGAACCGTCATCACCGCTGCGGGTTGGGGGGCAGGGTGGGGGCAGTTGTAGGCTCTCAACTCCTGCTTTGACTGTTAAATTCCAAAGACAACTTGGAACACCATTTTGCATTCTGTTCCTGAACCATAGGACAACTGGGTATAACGCCATCTAGTGTCCCAACCTTTGCTAGCAAGAGAACTGAAGCTTTAACCAAAATAAAGCAAACTTAAAAAAAAAAAAAAGGTTTGACTAAAGTACTTTAAACCCAAAGCTTGAGATGTTTTCATTTTTTATCACTGTCATACTGCAAAAGATGCTGGGAGTGGGGCTAACCATATCCTCCTGTACACCTTTACCAGAGTCATGCCAGAACAAGGCAGCCTGGCCATCAGCTGCCAGCATCGGCATTTCTTTGCCAAGAAATGCAGTTCAGACTTTGAAGCTACTTTGCCAGTGTGGGAGGCTGAAATGATGTGGTCTGAGTGTCCCTGGGCTCAGTTCTCAACAAATGTCTATGCATTAACGTAGAAACACCCCAGCCCCTCCATCAGGTAGGTTAACAATAAGGTCTGTGTCCTGCATTAGCTCCCAGAGCTCCCCCATGGAATTAAGCTCCAGCTGCTCAGTGCTGGCTGGCTTGGTTGTGCCCCTTTTACTGGATTTTCCTCTCTCTCTCTCAATCTCCCACCCCTCCACCTCCAACCTCTATTTCTTTCACTTGCCAAATAACTAAGCAAACCCTCTTTGTCTCAGAGTCTCCTATACTAAGACAACTCTGTGGCTAATCGCAAAATTAGCCATAAACCTTCATTCTATCTGTCTATTGTGAAGTCGCAGCTCTTTCCCCAGTGAGACAAATACCCTGGAAGGGGTGTTCCAAATTTACAGAGGTCCATGCCAGTTCCAAACCTAAGGAGGGACCCTGTACCTTGCCCCTTTTCAAAGATTTATGAGCAATAATAAATGACTCTGTGTGCGTGTGTGTGTGTGTGTGTGTGTGTGTGTGTGTGTGTGTCACTGGGGTTTGAACCCAGGGGCTTTCTACCGCCAAGCCCTTTTTACTCCCAGGCCTTTTTATTTTTATCTTTTTGAAACAGGCTCTTGCTAGGTTGATGAGAGTCTCACTAAGTTGCTGAGGCTGTCCTCAAACTTGCAATCCTCCTGTCTTGGACTCCCAAGTACTGGGATTACAGGCTTGTACCACCACACCTTGCTAAATGGCTATCTTTTTAAGTAACTAAGGCTTGAGTTATTTGTCATGCAACAGAAACTAACTGATAGGACCCCTACCCCAAGTCCATATTTGAAGCCTTCTTTTGTGTTTGTTGCCTTGAGTACACATATTATTTTTCCTAAACAAAAGCATCTTTCAGGCACAGAAAGGTTAAATGAGGTTCTGAGTTGCCAGGAGAATCTGGGTGCCAGTTACTTGCAGTATTCTGGTTTATTGCTGAGTTCCAGGTCCTCTGGGCTGAATTTCCTGTCTGGGTTTGCTTGTTCGCTCTGCGTTTCCTCTCTTTCACAGTAGCCAGCATGGCTGCTGTTTTTTCCAAAGCTCTCTTTCCACAGCACTGTTGGGTAGGAGGCCACTGCATTTTCAGGAATTGTGCTGATGACATATGTGTCTGATAGGAATTCTAACACCTGCAAGGCTGGCCTGAGATGGAGAGCTCGCCAAAGAATGCTGCAGTTGCTGGATGCCAGAGAATTTCTGGAGCTTCAGAGCCAATGGGATGCAGCATAAACAGGGTGCTTCTTCCTGGCTTAGCCTCTTGCCTAATTGCAGGATCCTAGGTGTGGCCCTTGACCTGCATTTCCTCAACTGAGCCCAAGTGATCTCTGACATCCTTTTAGATCTAAAATGCCAGGAATCAAGGTTGAGTAGGCTTCTGACAAATGAAAAGCCCCACTAACAATCCTGTTAATAGTTTAATTAAAGGAAGTTCTGGTGGGCTTGAATAGCCAGTGGTTCTCCGTGTGGGGGGCCCTGCTCCTGGAGACTTGTTAGAAATACACATTCTCGTGCATGGATGTCTTTACCTATACTAGCTTGTACCTAACAAAGATGTGTAATTACATTGCACCAAATAAGGGAAAGATGAAAGATAAATAAATAAATTAAAAAAAAAAAGAAATACACATTCTCTAGCCGCACCCCAGACTCTCTGAATCAGAATCTCTTGGGGTGGGGGTCAGCAATATGCGTATGGATGAATCCTCCAGGTGATTTGAATACTGACTCAAGTTTGAGAATTATTAATTAAAAGCCACATTATTTAAAGTTTGGCACACAACATTAGCATCACCTGGAGCTGGTTAGAGCAGCACAAATTTAGCAGTCCTTCCTCAGACTCCCTGAACCAGAACCTGCTTTTAACAAGATACTCAGGTGGTTTGAGTGTACAGCAGAGTTGAGAAACCCCGGGTACAGGCTGCATCTTTAAAAGTCGTGATTCACTGGATGGGGAGTGGGGTGGGGTGAGGCAATACATGTTTCTAAAAAGCTCCCAGGTGCTGCTGTTGCTGCAGGCTCAAGGATCACGCCTGGAGTAGTGGGAGTAGTGAGGCTTTCCATATCAGGCCAGGCTGAGAGTCTTGGAATGCAGGGTTTCAATCCAGAAGTTGGTTTGAGCTGCTGTGGACAGATGTGCAGGCCACCACTGTTCAATAATTCTAGGAGGCATCATTCAAAGAAACTATGAATCAGGAACCTGAGACCCACAGCTAACTAGGAAAGAGACAGGGGTTGGACGAAGAGCAGACTTTAGACAGAACTGGGTTTGAATCCGAATCCTAAGCTCACATAGTTGAGTGATCATGGGAAATACATTCAACTCTGAATCTGTTTCCTGATCTGTACAATGGAGATGCTGAACGTATGTCCACCAAAGAGCTGTTCTCTCTGGATTTTTCCCTTAGTCACGGGAACAGCGGTGGCCATCAGAGGTGCAGATGTGGGCTCCTTTCCTTTCTTCAGCCTCCTCCTGGACAGTGGCCTAATTGCCTGGTCGGGCTGAGAGCCAGGTGAGTATGATGGGCTTTTCTTTAGAGTTCCCAGGGGTCAGATGAAGGTGATGCAGCCATAATGTAAGCTGTTTATATTAGGAAAGCTTCCCATGGGGTTGTACAAATTGATTCATAAAAATGATGGATGTAGCTAGTTTCAAGCTGCGCCCTGGGCTCACTTACCTACCAAAGTCACAGAAGACAGTAGCAGTGCCTGGTCCTGCCCAGGCTGTCTGTGATCTCCTGGACCTTGGAGCCACTCAAGGGCTGTATGGGGGAAGACGTGTTGATCCACGAGCCTTCCAATCAGTCGTCCTCTGCAGAAAGGACCCAGGGAGGCCTCTGTGTGTTTCTCAAAGAAAAGGCCATCAGGGACATTCTGAAACAAACCTAGGGGTGAAGGAGAGCCCTTTACAGTACAAGTAGTCAAGTAAGATGCTTTCAAAGCACATTAATACACAAACCAGGAGAAGGTTAAGAAACCTGGTAAACTTGACAAATTAGAAATTAGACAGTCATAACTTTACATTTTTTTGTTTTAGGAGAGGCAAAAGAATGTATGATTTACTTATTTGAGGCTGATTGAATTTTTAGCAGGAGGTGGAAGGGCAGCTGAGCTCAAGTGGGACTGCAGCCGAGGCCAGCCACTAGAGGGCCTCAGTGATCCAGGAAAATTGCACGTGTCTTGGTCAAGGCCCAGTGGGCTGCGGGGGTTTGGTCTGAGTGGGATGTTTAGGGGGAACCTGATTCCTGAGAAGCTTCTTAGCAGGTACTGACCTTCACATGAGAAAGAAGTAGCTAACTCGGCTAGCAGAGTTAGATAATTAATTGACCAATTTGTTCACTGAGAACCTATTTCTGCATGCAAGACACAGTTCTAACCTTGGGGTGAAAGTAAAGGTGAGACAATTATTAGAATCTCTAACAGAACAGAAAATCAAAGCAAAGGGAAGCTCCTGAGCAAAATCCTGGTAGGGTCAATGTGAGGAGACAGTTATTAGAGAGTCTCTACAGAACAGAAAACTCTCATGGTAGGGCTCAGTGGTGGTATCAAAGGTTGGGAGGGGTGTTAGCACACCATAACTTCTATCTTCTGCCTTGATAAAATAGCCATACTTGAATTCCTTTGTAGAAACGTTAGAGTGTCTAGATGGAGGCTTTGTAGTGCGCACTGAAGCAAGGATGACCCTGGTTTCTCTGTTATTACTTAAAAGGCCTTTAAGAAGGTGTATAGTAAGACAGAATACCAAAGATGTTTACACTCACCTTTCTTAAACAGATATGTGAAACAAGAGGGGCCATCAAGTTAGGAGCATGTGCTAAAAAATGACCTACGAAGGTGTGTTCCAGCCTGAGCAATTGCTGATCTTGAGCACGATGAGGACAGAGGGCTTCTCTCTGCCCGCGTCTTCAGGGGAGCAGATTTTTTCCCCTGGTCCCCACACCTCTGCCATCCTTCCAATGAGGCATTTTGATGGCAGAGACCCTTTACCAGCCTGACTGCTGTGCAATCAACCAAGGCTAGAAAGTTTCAGGTTCAATCTGGTCCATCCAGAAAAGAAGCCAGGCATTGAGGGGATGAAACATGGCTTCGTTCCAGATGCCTCAGGCTGAAATAGCAGGCCTTAGGCCTCCAGTAGCCAGTGGTGGCTGACTGGGTACATGCAAGCTTCAGAAGAGATTTCTGCATGGGACATTTCTGAGGGACTTCCAGCCATCCATGGACTGTCTCAAACCAGTTTATGTATTAAATTAGAACAAAAATGGCAATAAGCCAAGGCACAAAGTTACATAAGACAATATGGCATCTTCAAGGACATGCCTGTTTTTGTTGTTGTTGTACTGGGGATTGAACCCGAGCTACACTCCTAGTCCTATTTTGTAATTTTTATTTTGAAACAGGGTCTCACTAAGTTACAGAGAGCCTCATTAAGTAACTGAGGCTGGCTACAAACTCGGATCTTATGGTCTCATCCTCCCAAGTACTGGGATTACTAGCCTGCACCACTGTGCTCGGTGCCTGACTTTTTCATACAACAGTGACTTTCACCAGAAGGAGGTGAGAAAGCCCAACACACAGCATGTTTTGACTGTCCTTACAATGACTTACGCCTCTTACCCTCACACCCATATCCCATATCTGGCAGCAACTTTTGTGAGTCAGAAAGGTTGAGGGATGGGAAAGAGGGACTCCCAAAAGTGGGAAAAAGGCCTCCCAGTCCTTGGGTTGTTCTAGGAGAGCTAAGTCTTACATCACTTGCAGATAGGGTCTCCTCTATGGGCAGAGCTTCTAGAAAAGGAAAGAAACTGCTTGGGTTCCAGAAGATGTCCTTGGTTGTAGAGGATAGTCAGGTAAAATAAGTGAGATAAAATAGATTTTATCAAGCAATACAATGTTACTTCCCTTTCCTATAGAAATTTCTTTTTCAGAGACTAAAACTCCAGTTAATCTAATAGAGCCCACTTTTCTGAGGGCAAAAGGGAGGCACATATTTTCAAGACCTCCCTGGTCATCTGGATGACTGTGGCCAGCCCCTCTGGCTTCTCTCTTCCCAGGTGGTGTGGTTGGTTACATCACCCTCCCTGTGGGTACCACATTTGTCTTGTCTCTCTTTGCTCCCTAGATCCTATCATCCAACCATCTTTGTGTGGTTTGCAAGGGTAGTGCATCAGTCCCATGGGAAACCCATCCTCTGCTTTCATCCTCCTGTCACCTCACTGTCTCCTAAAAATGTCATTGACATTGATCCTACCAGGCTTTTGTTCACGGGGTTTCCCCTTGCTTGTCAAACCTTTTCTTCTTGCTGATATAAAAGTGGACTCCAGGTACATTTCCTCCAAAGTCTTTCCTGACCACTTTAGTCCCTATTGATTGCCAGTTCCTTTGAACTCCTCCAACTTCCTACAGACACCAGGAGCCCCAATCCAATACTGTTTTGTTCTCTATTATTTTAGGAAACTTCCTTGTGGCTTCACAGTCAGATGGCTAGATCCTTGAAGACAGAAGCCTGTATCCCAAGCCCCAGCCTGGTGACCCCACGAACACATTAGTAGCCCAGTTAACATTTACCTGGTTACCTGCTATGCATCCTTTGGATCTAAAGTTAAACCTCACTTCCTGAGAGCATCCTGCCCCGTTAGGTCCAAATTACCTGCCATGCACTTTCATAGAACCAGATACCTCTTCTGGACAGTGCTACTAAAAGATGGTCATTTTTATTTGTTTGTTTTATTTTATTACTCAGTTCCCTCCATAAGATAAGGATTGTGTGTGGTTTTCTCTAGCACAGTGCTTGGGACACACTGGGTATTATATAAATATTTATTAAATTAACAAATATATGTTGACTCATTGACTAGTTGGCTCACCCAGAATGTGGCATGGGACTTCTTAGAGAATGAGGAGAACAGAGTTGAAGATATTAAACTCCTGGGAGCCAATATCCTTGAGAAGAGTCCTAAAGAGAATCCAACAACAGAGGCTCAGGCCAAATTAGCAGAACCATCTTAGAGCCATTAGTGACAATGAGTGATATTTTTTCTTAAAATATTATGAATAAGTTATAAAAATAATACATGTTCATTGTGGAAAATACATAGAGTTTAGGAAATTATCAGAAGGCAAAGAAAAGTAACCACAAGCTGACCACTCAAAAACTTTTAAAAAGTTTATATTTTTCCTTCAATATTGGTTCAGTATTTCTTTCTTTTTTTTTTTTTTTTTTTGTTTGGTGTGAAATCCTGCTGGAGGACCATTGTAGATCTTGCCTTTTACAAAACCTCTTACCATCAAATGCTAAGCACTGCTCCTTTTTATTAAATTCATTGTGAATCATAATTTTAAATAGATCCAGAATGTTCCCTTGCATGGATATATTGTTTCCCCAATATAGGAATGAAGGTTGATAAACATGAATTTTGACCCTTATGATTTTAAAGACATTCTAAAATGTAAAGAAATTGAAGTAAAGTAGGAGATACATTATAGCTGTCCCCATCCATCTCAACAGGCTCCTTCCTTCCATCCATTAACATCTGCCCAGGCTCTCTGGTGTGAGCCCTACCCAGGCAGGTGCTTCTCATTGCTTGCTTCCTCCTGTCCTCACTCCTCCACCCTCTGTATCTCCCCATGCAGCAGATGCTGTTGGTGCTCTGCCCATTTACTCTCTGGGCTCACCATTCCTGTAGATGCCAGTGTCTTCCCGGCTTCCCTGTCTGTGGACTTGCTTTGTCTTCTGGAGTGTGCCCAGTCATGGCTGGGGCTGGCTGGGATACCAAAGTGAAATACCCCTGGGAATGGCTTCAACCAATGATAAATGGAAGAGAGGAGAAAGTGTTCCAACTCCTAGTCACACAGAAAGAGCATGGAACTGCCTCAGGACTGACTTCCAGTGACCACAGGCCTCACTTACTCATCAGTGCACCTGTATTTGCTTTTTCTCCCTCCATATTCTCTTACTGGGTTTCCTGGGTTCAGCTCACAAGCCATTGAGGCTCAAATCTGTGTTTCAGTGTCTTCTTCTGGGGACCCAATATAAGACACCCACCTCGCGCCCCTCCTTAATAATGAGTTATAGCATTCTCTGGCTTAGATAGCCCCTCTTTTCTTTTCTTTTTTCTTTTGGACTAAAGTGGAAACAGAAAAGTCTAAATGATCCAACATGTATTTTAAGGAATAGGGTAAAAATGTAAAACCATGCCAGATTGCTGACTTCTTTTTCATCAGAATTTCTGATAGGAATGCTCCCAAGAGGGAATAAATTATATGGAGACTCTGGTGTCTTTGGAGGTGACTTTGAATTGTTCTTTCTTCCTGCTCTCTGTTGTCCTCTCTCATTTCTCTGTTAATTTTCTCCTACTGTAGCAGAAGGCATCCTCAGAGGAGCTGTTTTTGTTACCAATACCTAATTAGGTTTCCAGACACACCCACAGGCATGGATATGATGCTAGCTAGGTTATAAAGCAAGTTTATAGTCCTTTCATTGTTACTACTAGTTACTAAAGGCCGATGCATGCTGAGTACTTATTGGTTCTGCTGGAGAGTGTGGGGATTGTTATGACACTGTTCTTGCAGGCAAAGTCCTGCACATTCCACAGCTGGGCGCATACATACAGGGATGAGCACCTTGTGTCAGTTGAGGGGCACAGATAGACACCTCTAGGAATTCAGGGAAAGTAGTAAGTTCATTATGACTGGATTTAGAAAAGAATCCACTAAGAATGGCGGATGGCGTGGGTTTTAATAGGTCAAATAAGTCAAGACACAGAGAGGAAAGATAACCTAAACCTTCCCCATCTCAATTCCTAGGGAATGTGTATGTGATGTTCAAGTATAAGACTGTTGCTTCTATGACACCCCCCACCACCACTGCCACCCCTGTCACCCCACATGAGCTATGGTACCTTCAGAATCTCCTTCTATTTCAGTTCTTCCAATATCCAATGAGGAAACAACATCATTTTTCTGATGTAAACAGCCTGAGCTAGACCCAAGCTAAACTGTAAAATATGTATATCATGTAGGAATTCATTTAGTATTCAATATCAGAACACCCATCTTACAGGGGACTTAAAACATACACTGATTGAATCTCAAAATAAAAAATTGGCGGTAGGCATGTGTAGCTACCAGTTTTGGCTACTCAGCAATGTCATCAGACACCCAGGCTTTTCCCATTTTCCTTCTGTTCTCTCCTTAGGCTGTTAGCTTTTCAACCTCATGCTGCTTCCTGGGCACAGTTTGGTTATACTAGCTCAGGCACTCTGACTGCCTGCAAGACAACACGGGAGAAGAACAGCAACAGACTCTTCTTCTAATCAAGACAACAAAAGTTCCTAAGCCCCCTGCAAAGCTATACTCTCTAACATTGGCTAGAGCTGAATCGTAGGGTCACCTCTCATTGTAAAAAACTTCTAGGAGCTTGAGTATTTCACTGTGTAGACTCTATAACCACATAAATAGAAGGCAAAGGGATAGGGAGTGGTTGTAGTGAAGTTCCTACACATGCTGCATTCTCTTATAGAAAATTTCACATGCTGTGACCGAGATGCTCAGAGCTTTGTCCCTCTTTGCTGATGACTGATGTATTAACCAACTGTTAACAGAATGATACTGGATGACAAACCACCCCCAAATCTCAGTAGCATGTCAATGTTCACAGCTTTGCTGAATGGTCAGAGTGGCTCCGTTCCAGATGTCTTTCATTCCTCTGGATCAAAGGAATGATGTAGCGGAAACGCCAGAGGAGCAAGCAGAAGCACGCAAGGCCCCTTAAGTGAAGGCTCAGAACTCCCACGTTGTCACTTTTCCCTGTATGCCACTGCCGCTGGCCAAAGCAAGCTTTCTAGTGGGAGAAGCTGCAAAGTGATTGGGCAAGAGTGTGGGTGTGGAGGGGGGTGAGGAATGGAGCACACTCCCAGCCCCCAGCTGTGTGATCTTACACAGTATCCATGTGAACCTGGTGGCAGGGTAGAATGCTAATGTGTTTCCCTCCAGGTAGCAAATGTCCCCATACCAGGGAAAGGCCTCCTGAGGCAACGCCTAACAGGTAAAGTGACTGTAGGGTTGTAATTGTAGACTAGTCCTTCCAGGAAGGCAGAACATGTACTGAATTTAGTAAATGTACTACAAAAAAAGAAAAAAGAAAAAAAAAAAAAAAGGGATTCCGAGACTCAGCTTCCCCCCAAAGATCAGTTTGGCATTTTTAGGAGCAGGCAATTCCCATTCCATCTCCCTGTATATCTGGTAGTCTTTGTACCCTGAATAGGAACTCAATTCTTCCTTCCGCAGCAGAGGCATCTGGAGATGTGACCTTCATTGCTCAAGGATTAGTTCACCAGCTAAACCCCACTAGCTATAATTACTATCCTAGATAACTTGATTAAACCAAAATATTGTGCATTAAGAATGGAATGGCTATGGAGGTAATTACACATGATAGTCATAACACCCAGATTGTTCCTTGATGCCATTAAATTATCCAAAACTTCTTTGACAGGAGGCTGCATTGCTGCTAATTTAACTTCATTCTGACGCATGCTCACAGAGGGAAATTACAATGCAGGAAACTATATTTTAAGGACATAAGTATGTCTCTGAAAAAAGCATATGCATCCTTTAATTTGAAAGTGGGATTTATTTATTCAATAAACATTTTTAGTAGTTTCTCATCTCTCTGGAGGCCACCTTGACAGGAAGAAGCATATGTGAAATCATTTGAGAAGTCAATGAATCTTCATCTCCTTTACTGAGAAAAATATATAATACCACATTTTTGCATATTTATTTAGTGATGTATTTCAGCACCTGTCATCTGCTAGACTCTATTGAAAGCGCTTCACAAATATTAACTTATTTAATCTTTATTATAAATGTATGAGGTAGGCCCTACTATTGTTCTCATTATATAGATGGAAAACTGAAACCCAGTAAGGTTAAACAACTTCCCTAAGGTTAGGTAGTTTTAAAAAGTTATGATTCCCACATGACTTGTGGAGAAAGGAGATGGGACACTTGGCAGATGATACAAATTTCCTCATACGTTATATACACTCTGAAGTAACAATCATTTGGGGGGAAGCAAATGGCCTCCCCATTATCCAAAGCTTTGATTTACCATATGAGGGATTTCTTCTGCCCAGCATCTACTTTCTTACCTCCCAGCTGCAGCAACCCGATATTCACTTGGGAGAACCATCTTCTCTCATCTAGTCCATGTGATTCAAGAAGCAAAGCCAACCCTCCACATTGCCAAGGCCGGGAAATCTATCAGGCATGGAGGTTAGTTGAGGAATGATCAGTGACCTTCTGTGATTTGAATATGGATTATTGTGTTACCTAAGCAGTCATGTGTTGCAGCTTTCTCTCCCTTGTAAAGTATTAAAAGACTGGACACTTAATCTGGCCATGGTGGTTAGAGGTAGGACCCTTGGGAAGTGATTCTGATAGCTTTATCGGAAGATGAAGAGAGGTCACACATACATACACATACTCCCTGTCACCCGCCATGTCTCAGGGATCTATCAACATAAAAGGCCATTATCAAGTGTGGCCTCTTGACACTAGACTTTCAGAACCATGAGCCAAAATAACCTTTTTCCTTATAAAGTAGCCTACCTCTGGTATTTCACTATAGTAATGCAAAACAGACTAAGACCTGCCCCAAAAGAGGCCAGAGAGCATTTGCTTTAAGACTTTGGCAGGTGCCTTTAAGAAAGTATTTTCTTTCTTTAAGGGCAGGATACAGGAGACATTGATCTGAGAAGTTAAGAAAAACAAATTTCTAATGATCTTACTGGAGCCTCTGGATTTAGCCATGCTTGAGCTTCTCATTACAGAACATGTAGACTTTTTAGCTACTTTAGCCAGTAGAGAACATTCATTGTCAAAGCCAGTTTGGATCAAGTTTCTGTCATTTGTACAAAGAGTCCTATTTGAAAGTGTGTGAGAACAGACCCATTCTGCTTCATGGGGGACTTCATTCTTTCTGCCCAACAGATCTTGGAGAGTTAGGCTGCCTTCCTTTCTCTGAAGCTTCCACCAAAATCCTCCATTCCAGTTTCTGGAAGCCACCCATATCTCCTGGCATGTAACTTCTTCCTCCATTTTCAAAGCCAGCAAAATTGCATGTATCTGACCATTCTTTCTTAGTGCTGCTCATAGCTGAGAAAGTTTCTTCAGTTTTCAGGACCCTTGTGATTAGGTTAAGATGGGTTCACTCAGTTAATCTGTACACTGGGGCTTGGAAGTACTTATCGGAAAGTGCTAATGTTCCCTGGTGAATAAGCCTTCCTTCTCAAGTAGATTAACTTTTTTTTTTTTTTTTAAGGGAGGAGCTAATAAAGTTCTGAAACTCCCAAAGAGATTACAAGTTGACATTTGATTAACAAGCAAGTTTAAGCAAGAAGTTGGCACATAATCATGAAAACAGTTCTTGTCAAACCTCTTCACATTTCATGAACAATTGCGTTCCTCCATCAGTAAAAGGAATAACGTATTAAAATGCTCAAGAACTGGAATTATGCAATCTACCACCAGAAACTTTCAAGCTGCCCTTCTAGTATGATCAGAGAGTAACTGTTTTTTTCCCATCATCCTCCAGTTATTTATAAGACTTTTGTCTGTTTCATTCTTTAAAAACAGTTTATCGGGTAGAGTTTGTTCCAAAATTTAAGATATAGAAAAGGTACATTTCTCTGATTTCATACATAGCTCAAAAGTTGAATGTTGCTCACTAAAGTTATCAAAAAGTCTACAATTGTCATTATTTTTCCTGGTTTTCTTCTTCTTCTTCTTCTTCTTCTTCTTCTTCTTCTTATTATTATTATTATTATTATTATTTTGGATTAATGGAAACCAAGATAAATGGAGCTATGGCTCCAAGACTGCCAAGATATACATTGTCCATTCCAAATTGGGCCAGTAAATTGTGGGCAGCTCTGTTGTCAGGACCTGCCTTGTCTAGGCCTAGCTGGGTGCAATGACCTTCACAATTTCTCCCAAGAATGCAGTGTTTTGTGTTTTAAACTTGTTCCCAGGCATCCTTCCTTTATGGGTACTTCTATTTTGAAGGCATAGCATAGAAACCCTCTATTCCTCTAACTTTAAGAAAGCCAACACTATTCCTGGCCTGGCTTTTCTGCCTGTCATGTGAAGAAGTATTTTATTATTTTCTTAATTCAGATCCCCTTAAAAGCAGATTCTGGCCGGGCGTGGTGGCGCACGCTTGTAATCCCAGCATTCGGGAGGCTGAGACCAGAGGATCCAGGTTCGAGGCCAGCCTCAGCTACCTAGTGAAGCCCTCCGCAACTTAGTGAGACCTGGTTTCAAAATAAAGAATAAAAAATAGGGCTGGGGGTGTAGCTCAGAGGTAGAATGCCCCTGAGTTCAATCCCTAGTACTGCAAAAAAAAAAAAAAAAAAGCAGATTCTGAGCCAAGAATTCAAACATAAGCAATTAGTTTGGGAGGAAATCCCAGGAAAGACTGGAAGGGAAGGGTAGAAATGAGACAGGAGGAGATGTAGCCATGAGGAGTGCATTATCAAGTAAGTTACCACGGTGGGCAACTGGAGCTCAGTTCTACTGGGAAGCTCTGGGAGACCATGGAGAATACTAGAATTGATCTACAGAAGAGCACAAGAGCTAGGTTATAGCCAGCAGTTCCCAAGCATCACCAGTTGAATGCTGCCAGCGGTTAATTTCCCACACTATACAATGTGCTATATCTGAGCCCAGTGAGGTTTTCTGAATCTTGGGGGAAAGCTCTCTGGCAAAGAAATGCAGAATAGTTGGAAACAGAGCAAGCTTATGCTGCAGTGGTAAAACTCCAGGGGCAGTTATACAAAAGAGTTTTACTCCAGCCTGTTAGTAAGGCACTGAAACAGGTGCTGTAGTAAAGCTTAGTGTGCTTCAACCAGTACATTAAGTTGAAGCAGCTACATTTTGCAATGTGCTCCAAATTATGCCAAGTACATTAGAGAAAACAGTAAAAATTGGAGAGCGTGGTCTTTCTTTGCTTCAGGAGCTTACTCTCTTAAGAAAACCACCCCGACTCTACCATGCAACAATAAAAAAAAACAAAGTAAAATGGCAACATAATCACTAGTGGAGGATTGGAATTCTTGGGAAAGGCTTTATGGAGAAGGTAGGAAATGAAAGGAAAAAGAATGTTATAGTTTGGATCTGGATTGCTCCCCCTGCCCTTGTTGAAAGTATGATCCCCAATGCAGGAAGATAAGAGGTAGGGCTTTAGGTGATGATCGGATCATAATCCATTGCTGGATGAATGGACTACTGGGACTTGGTGGAAAGTGGGTCACTGAGGGTGTGTCCTGAAACTTCTGTCTGTCTGTCTGTCTATCTATCTATCTATCTATCTATCTATCTATCTATCTATCTATCTATCTATCTATCTCTATTTCCTGGCTGTCATGAGCCGAGCATTTTCCTTCTGCCACACTATTCCACCATGAAGTTCTGCCTCCACTCAGGTTCAAAGCATGGAGTCAGCTGACCTTGCACGGAAATCTTTGAAAGCCTGAACCAAAATAAACCCTCCTCTGAGTTGTTCTTGTCACAGCAGTGTAAAGCTGACTAATATAGAGCGTCAATAGAATTAGGGCTACTGTCTGTATAGCTTGAGGAATGACAGAGAAAGCATGGAAATTTTAGCTTGGTAGACAGAGAAGACGTCCATGAAAATAGAATTGATAGAACACACTTAAGAGGAGTGGGAATCTATGTACTTGACTAGTAGAACAGGTTCAACTTTGAAAGGCCTAAAGAAAAAATATAAAAGTCTTGGCTTGTTATTGCCCTAAAATTGTCAGTCATTGCCTCGAGTCTATATTTCTTTTTGAAACAGTCCACCTATTCCCATGGTACTGTTAAAGAAGCGGCCATGTCATTTCAGATGACTTTACTTCCACAGCTATATCTAATTGGAATGAAGCAGACATCAGACCTCAAATAGGCGCATTGTATTTTGTTGTTTATTTCCTAGCATTTTGACCTAGGATAATAAGATTAAATAAGTTGGATCACTATAAAGCCAGGGTAAGAGTTTTCTTTGCATCATAAGCCACAGCCAGTGCAGATACATTAAAGCATCACAAGGACTATCCAACTGTAGCACAAAAGATGAGAACAACTGCTGAGGGAGCTGGAGGCACAAGAACATGTGGTCCTAGCAAGTAAAATGTGACTTTCAAATTCCACCAAGGTCATGCTGTTCCTTCTAGAGATGTAGAATATTCTGGAAACCTTCCACTTGAGCTAATGTGAGTGAAAACCAAGGACCCTTCACTGAGACAACACGGCAATCATTCATTTGTATATTCCCTACCTTGATTCCAGTGCTCCAGTTTTTAGCCCTATGGGTTGATGTCAAAGATGGCCATCTCCACAAGAAAACCATGAGATGAGAATCATGTGCGAGTGGTTTATTAAGGAAAGACTACAGAAAGACAGTAAAGGAATGGGGAAAACAGGACAGAGAAGGGAAGAAAACCAAAAAGATAGTGAATTCAGACCCAGTCTGTGACGCCTGCAGGGGGCACTGCATGAGAGAGTCCTACCTGAGACTTGCTTCCCTCCTTACACCTGGGGTAAGAGAACTGGGCATTCTCTGGGGTTTTTTGTTTGTTGGTTGGTTGGTTTGTTTGTTTTTATCTGCTTTATTCTGGGAATAAGGAAATAAACAAGGCAAGACTCTTGCCTTTTAACACTTTTACAGATCAGTTGAAGAAGAAAAATTTGCAAATACTTACAGGCAACTAGAAAAGAGGCTTCTGGGTCTCTATTTGAGTCAGTCTCGATTTTTTCTTATTCTATAGAATAAGGAAAAATTCAAACTTCACTCAAAGAAAGTTTGCTACCAAATGGAAAATGATTTAACATCTATGTTCCTCTTTCCCACTAAATGTATTAGAATCATTCAACAATGCAAAGAGGTCTGATTCCTTCCCAGATACTATTTTCTTATCTTTCCAGAGAACAGAACTTCCTGAAAAATGACTGTTGAAGGAATATAAGAACCTGGCAGGAGCCCAACTTATGCTGAGCAGCTTTGACTCAAGAAAGAGAAGAGTAAATATCAAACCCAAGGTTGGTAAGACTATTGTGTATTTTTCTTTTTCTGTTTCCCCTAAAGGCATGTTTGCTCTTTTAAGAGCTGGGAACTTATTGTTTAAAGTATTTTTGCTCCCAGGATCAGGCTGCTGAGAAGTGTGGGTATTTGCATATGATGGTTGTTGGTCTTTACCTAATGTCTGTGACCTCTGTTTATGGCAAGAATAGAATGTAGTCCAACATTCATGAGACTTTTAGAAGCTTAAGGTTCCAAATTGATGAAACATTGAGAGCTTTTTCTTTATTATGGGGAAATGATATGCCCTATGATATAATCTCATAGAAACAGGTGCTATATACTAGTACGTTACTATATTAGAAATTCACTATTAGCAAAATTAGGTATCTATATAGTTGACATAGCACAATTTTGGAGTTTATTGAGTCTTCTATTAGTCATCTCACAGCACTGCAATTGCGTACCACTGCTGTACATGGTCCTGCTGTCCGCACACAGGCAGGCAGCAAGAATTTCCCACAAGGTTTGGGGAGCACACAATTTTGTCTGTGCAACCCTGGTGTTGTCACCAAAGTTTTTAACTGCAGCTATTCTTGCTTCTTAATCACCATCGTTAGTTCAAATTAACTTCAATCTACTTTCTTTTATGTCTGATTAATTTTTCTTTGTGGAAAGATGCTGTTTGGGTTTGGGTGTCCCTAGATAAGGACAAGAGTACAAGTTGTTTATTTGGAAGGCAATCTCAGGAGCCATGGAAAAGGGAGTGGAGAAGTAAGACTGCAAAGAGAAAAAATTAATAAAGGGATATGCTTAGGAGCAGAATTACTGCTTTGGGCATCCGAAGCTCAGGCTGTTTGGGACTGTGGGGATGATGAGGTAGAATAGGAAGTATAAAAAAAATTTTTTTTTTAGGAAGAAGATGCTGGGAGGATAGAAAAATATAGTTTTAAAAAAAATCTGGAGAGTTTTAAGCCAACTCCACCCCTTGGAAGTTTCTTTGTTTCCACACCGTAATCTCCGGAAGCCCTGCCCCCACCTGAAGCTGGCATCCATCCTGAAACCTGAGAAAAGAGGAGGATCCAACTTTTCTGTGATCTGCCCCCACCTGAGGAGCCCACCTATCGCCCACCTGAAACCTGAGAAAGGGGCTGGGAAGGGAAGGACCCCGCCCTCTCTTATATTTTTCTGCCCCTTCCTTTGTTCTCTCTCTTGTGATCTGCCCTCCGACCTGCCCTGGTGACCCAGGAATTTTCCCTTTTATTCCGTCCGAGATTTCCCCTTTCCCGTTCTCCCCGAGTTCCTAAATAAAGACCTGCCTGTTGTTCCTGACTGGCTCGTGTTAAAATTCTTTTTATCACGGAGGCCAAAGGACCCACGAGTGGGGATCGCGGCACCCCATAACAGGGAGACCTGGCAGAATATGCCTCACCCAAGAGGTGTCCCTGTCAAGAGGTGAAGAATTGCGCTGTTTAGCATTTTCCATTTGAAGTTTGTTGAGGGATACTTGTAGAGACATCAACTCACAGACACACCCACCTTGCCTCATATGCTGGAGAATGTTCCTGCGGCCAAAGGAAGTCCCCAGAAAGAGTATGACACTTGGTCAGAGACTGTCAGAAAGAAGAATTTGAAGAGCGTGATGACAGAAATTGGGCAGCACACGATTGCTCTGACAGCATTACATATGGATGCATATTTCTACAAACAGTATTTAGAGTCCATAGTTTTCTAATCATTTGATTTTTGCAACATGTGTTACATTTCAATGCACTACATAATTCCAACTTGCTAAGTAGTCAAAAATTTATATAAGGATGTAATCTTAAAATTGAAACCTGGATGATGGGAAGAAGCCAGCCATATGAGAAGTAAGGGAAAGTTGTCTTATTTTGTCCATTTAAATTCTGAGCCTGAAACAAGGAAATTTAAATCTCGGATTCCTTAAAGACTAATTCTTGGCAATCACATTCTCATCAGGATGAAATTATTTTAGCCATCTTCTGCAGGATAAACTTTCAAATTTTCCATTTGGTACCATTTTAGTGTTCATACTTCTCTTTTATGGTCAGTTTCTCTGCACCCACCCATTAGTCAAATTTTCCAATTTTATTTTCTCCAAATACTGCTTGACAGTTCCCATCTTTTATGCTAAGTCTCTCTAACCCTTCTCCAAGTTGTATGAAAACTATAGTTCCTCAGGAAAAAAGACAATTTTATTTGGGAGTTGGAAAATCTCAGTCCCCTCTACAAACTATGAGGAGGATCATTTGGATTCCAGGGACCAGATTTCCTCAAATCCATCTAGTAACAAATTCCTCCCACTTTGTCTAACCTAACCCAGAAGTGACTTAGACTCTTTGTCCTCTGAGGAATAAACTCATAGCTCTAAAAAAATAGACGAGTTTTTTAGATAAACCTTCCCTCAAGCATTTCAGAGTTTTTAAAAAATTAATTAATTACTTTGTTTATTCATTCTTGCTATGGAATCACTGTTATAATTGCCTCAATTGCTCATTTCTTCCTTCCTCATTCTCAAGGGACATGTGGCTTCATCCCTGAGCAAGTCCAGGAAGCAGAGAGAATACTAAAAACTTTAAAGAATTATGAAGTCAGCTCATGTCTCACTCCAAGATTTTGGTGTCCTTCTCCACCATACTACCATCAATGGCATCTCCCTCTTTGGGGGTTTCTCTGGATATTTCTGCCTTCTAAAAGAATCATTTTCTCCTGTACATATTTTGAGTTGTTACCGGCTTTCTTTGTCTTTTTTAAATGAAATGAAATTATTTATTTTGGCAGTTCTGGGGATGAAACTCAAGGCCTTGTGCATGCCAGGCAAGCACTCTACCACCAAACTATAATCTCTAGTCCCACATGATTGTTCTCCCAGAGATCTTCACAATGTCTGTTCCTCTGATGGAAACTTTTATTTTTAATGTACTACTATAGGTTATTTTCATCAATTTTCTTTTCCTTGCAAAGAATTTATAATGGGAGTAGAAGCCTATCCTCAATTTGAAATGTGATATAAGTTTCCATAGCCCTTTATATGTGAGGATTTTTTTTGTATAATCCAGAAATACAAAACTGACTCTTAATAAAGGCTGAATGAATAAAAAGTTTATGTCACTACTTTTTAAGAATTAACCTAGTAAAGCCATAAGCAATCTCAAAATATGTGTTAAAGAAATTATATATCAGGTTTTCTGACCTTGTATCTGAAATTTTTATCAACTTGGTTGGATCTGTTTATATAGTGCTTGCTAACAGGGATGAAAAACATGTCTTCACATAACTGCAAAAGAAAATAAAAAGGAAAGGACAAAACCCTCAAAATTATAAACCAATATTGTAATCTGTATATATTCCTTCCTGAAGCCTCTCATTTAGTGGTTTTCCAACCTGTTTTACTTTTTTAATATTTCCAATATCAGCAAGAACATGACTCCTTCATGAGGCAATTCAAGTCAGTTTCAGAAAGTTGTAACTATTAACAATAGTATTTAGGATCTAAAACTTCTGACACTTTAGTAATCGTGTCAGAATCTTACCCAAGTCTTTTCCAATGATCTCTCTGGAGTAGTATCTATTTTTGTTTGCCTTGTATCATATCATAAGACCAATATGTTTAACCTCATATCATAAGACTGATCAAGGCAAATCTTGAGATTGTCTCACTAAGAATTTGGCAAGTGTGAGGCTAATCCCCATATGGAGGGATAAGGAATATTCTAAGTCTCCTTAATATCCTTAATATTCATTGTGTTACTGCTGCCTTCGTTTAGGCCTTTCCCATTTCCAGTCTGGATGAGAGCAGTTGTTCACTCTTCTCCCTAGCTCCAGCCTTGTCACATCCATTCCCCACTGCAGCCAGACTGCTCCTTCTTAAATGCATGCCTGATTACCTCACCATCGCTCTGTGCCCTCTGCATAAAATACTAAACTGAGACTCCTTTTTATGCAGTACAAACCTGCCCCAATGTTTCCAAGGTCATCTCTTGCTGTTATCTTCCTATCCTCCAGCTATGTGGAACCACCTGTGGTTCTGGGCTGCATTTACTCCAGTGGCTCTCTCCCTCTCTTTCCTGGCTGCATCCATCTCTGAGAGCTCAGCCCTACTTCCAAGATCCCAGGGAAGCTTTCCTTATCCCTGGATCTGTCTCCCTCACCAAGCTTGGTTTGTCTCATGCAGTTCCACTGCATCCTGAGCTTATCTCAAATCCTAGCATTAATGAGTCTGTATTGTAATTGCTTTCTGCTTCACATCCTCCAGGTGCCTGCAACTCTTGGAGAGAATAGGCTGAGTTTTATATCTGTGGCACCAGGCTGTAATACACTGTGGTTGCCCTAGATTGCCAATGCATGATGAATGCAGGTGCTCCGACTCAGAAGTGAATAAATATTTGGCACTCTACAAAATGTTAATTGTGCTGCCAAGGACCATTCTACAGAAAGTACCTTTTGAGTGAACTTTAAAATAGCTAAGTAATTGTTGCTTTTAACAGAAGCACTAAAATATGAATAATGATTGTTTATAATGGTTTTTCCCCAGGTTATATTTTTGCCTTGGTAATTTTTTATATTTTCAAAATTTCCTATAAGAAGCCATGTAGGTTATATTTGTAATCAGAGACAAAGTTAAACATATATGTATGTTATTTTGTATTTGTATCGAGTATGGCAAATGTCTGCAGAGCAAAAGGGCTGGGGTAGAGTTCTGAAGTGTTTAATAATGGCTTTACTGTAGGGTTGGAATGATAGATGATTTTTTTCTTCTCCCTTATAATTTGTTGTGTTTTGTGTTTGGTTTTTGCTATATGATGTGTTCCTTTCATAAGAAATTGTTTTTTTGGTGTGCTACTGAGGATTGAACCCAGAGGCATTATACCTTCAAGCTATACTCTCAGCCCAATTTTATTTCTTATTTGGAATCAAGGTCTCGCTAGGTTGGTGAGAGTCTCTCTAATTGCTGAGGCTGTCCTTGAACCTGCGATACTCCTGTCTCAGTCTCCCAAGTACTAGGATTACAGGCATGCGCCAACATACCCTGCTAAGAATTTTTTTTTAATGCAAGTGTTTGAAATTAAATGACATCATTAAACATTTATATAAGCAAATAAAAATCACTCCACCAAAAGATTAGTGAATCTAATCAAATCTTACTTATTGCCAAGTCATTTAAGCTATCATTTTGAGAATGCAAGGAAAATATAAATATTGATGTCTGTGTTTTAAAATGGAGAAAAATATGACTCTGGAAATTATGAAACTGGATTTGCTTTAGACCTTTGGAAGCTAAGTGTATCACTGGCCTGGGCGCAGAACCTAAGTCCAGTGGTGAATTATGGAATTGGTTTTTAATGGAATATAGCTCTCTATTTTTGTTGCCAAATCTATTATCCTTTAGTACAACACATCGGAAATTAAGATCTCACATATTCAGCAAAAGATTTTCTGTGAAGCAGTAAAAATAGATTTAGTCATAAGTTATATGGGTACCTATTTATAGGTAGAGCATTTGAAAAAATGATGAGAAAGAAAGAAGCCAATATTATTATAAAATATTTTTCCTTTTGATTTTCTACTTTAAACTCTTATGATTTGGATTTACTACAAGTTAAAACTAAACACATCTTCAATATTTATAAACAGTTAAGATTTCCCTTAACTGTATTTGGCAAGAGCTGAGTTAATATTTTATATGTACTTATTTATTGAAAAAAATTAGATCTGCTTATAGAATTATGAGTGTACTTTTGTGAGCACAATAATGTTAAGTTCTTAAAGGCTCTTGAATAATATCAATGATCATAAACTGAAAATATGATTTATAAACTTGATCAATAATTTTAATGTATAATTAAATATCAAAGGAAATATTTTTAAAGTTAGTTTCTGTCATTTAGTCCTAGACTTGAAAGTCAAGGACCAAAAGCTACAGAAATGCTAACATTTAGATACTGAGGTCCAATAATACTTACTGGAAATATGGAAAAATTTATGTATTTAGGACTTTACAGTGTGGCATATAATTAAGCAGTTGCCTAACATATAGTATCCCATTAAGTTCTTACCCACAAACTTATGAAATAAGTCTAGTAGTGAGAACAGTCAGCAACCTGAAATCTTGGTTGCTTGTAACCTGCCATTGTCCGTGTCTATGGCCAGACAGTCCTGAACCCTGCTGCTCATCTCCTAGGCTGACGGAGTAGCCAGCCGCAGAGGGAATGAGAACTCAGTCTCGGTCCTGCAACTGAAAGCTCCAACTTGGAAGAGGAAACATCACTTCTACTCACAACTCATTAGTCAGAACTAGGCAGTCACTTGGTACCTGGAGAATGATAAAAACATATAGATGTCTGTCTGGGATGTGCCCATTAAAATTCTGATTGCCATGGGTATCGATTGGTACTTGGAAGCTGAAATCTTTTTTATGAGATTCTCTTGTACAAAGTTGGGAATCAGGGGTCTAATGGACTTGTTATGTGGAAATACATAAGGACCTTGGAAAGAGACAGTTTGGAAGAACGGTGGGGACAGAAATCAAACTGGGCAGTTTAAAAAATCCAATGTATTATGACTTATCTTTATTTGTTCTTTTTGATAGAGCCAAGTTAAAAGCCCTCCCATATTCTTTATCTACTAAACACAACTACTTGATAATAGTAACCTTGTCTTCAGAAACTTCCTGAGGTCTGTGTTTCTCAATCAAGGATGTAGAACGATCTTACAGATTTTTAAAAATGCTCCTGACCTGTCCTTTCTACCCCAGGTCAATTAAATCAGGTCCTTAGAGTAGTAACAGGATAAGAGGATTTTTTTAGAAAGCATCCCAGGTTATTAATGTGCAACCAGGTGAATACTACTTCCTGATAGTATGCAGAAGTGATGTAAATTTGTTGTTTACTTGATGTTGAATTATCTTAGAGAGGTAGATATTCCTCGGTACTTATGGACAAGTGCTCAAAATCACAGGATTCCAAGTGCTGAAAGGGAAATGATAAAGAAAAATCTTCCATTGGTCAAAACTTTCAGTGGAGCTATAAAGTTTTTAGATATTTCAAGACTTAACTGATAATATGCTCTCCCAATACCTACTCATAAGAAGTGAAATATTATTGAGGGGAGGGGCTGACTGACATCTTCCCCTGGGGAAAAAAGATATTTTTGTTTTTTGACCCATGCACAGCAAAACTCCAGGAGGCCCTGTTAACGCAGAATACTATTTGTACAGCACCCCAGTGGAATTGTGCAATACAATGGCCTTGTTCATAATTCATCTTAATGATAAATGCCTGCCCTTGAGGCAGGTTGGATAGTATTGCCTCTTTCTGAGAAATATTTGATTTTATGTTTCTAACAACAGCGTTTTCCTTTCAACTCCTCTAATAATTTTCCCCCTTTGTTCTCATGTGCTAGAATCTCTTGTTTCAATTTCTACATTATGGAAATCTTTAGACTTCGCCTCTTGAGGCAGAATTATCATCTTCATCTCCATGATATAATGTATTCATATGACTCTAAATACCATCAGTAAGCCAAAAGCTCCCACATCTATATTGCTAGCCTAGATTTCTCTTTTGAGCTTGTTTATCCCCACTTGGTTATTTTCAGGCATCTTTAACATATCTCAAAGTGGGCTCTTGACCCCAGGTGTGCTCTTTGTTGATATCTTCTTCCCACGCACTACATGATGCAATATCTCTAGTTGCACAAGCCAGAAACCTGGGGTGTGTTTTTAATACTGCTCTCCTCAGACCTCACCCACAAATCCAGGCCCTCGCCATATCTCAGCTAGTCTACCTCTAAAGTATCCTTTGAATATACTCTCTTATCTATTTCTCTACAACTAAGTGAGCCATCTCTTTCGGCATCACACTGTGTCCTAAACCTTAGTTCTTGAAAATAAGCAGTTTTGTTTTGCCTTTTTAATCTCATATAGTTTCTATGGGTCAAGAACATGGAGTGACTTAGCTGGATGCTTGTGGACAGGGATTTCTCAGGAGATTGTAGTCAAAATACTGGCCAGGGCTGCAGTTATGTGAAAGCTTGACTAACAGGAAGATCTATTTCCAGTGTGGCTCACACATGGCTGGGGAGCTTGTGCTGGCTGGTGGTAGGAGGTCTCAGTTCCTTTCCACATGGAAAGCTCCAAAATGCTGCTTGAGTATCCTCACAACATGGCAGCCACCCCAAAGTGAATGATCCATGAGAGCAAATAAGAGGCTGCAATATTTCTTATGACTTACCTTTGGAAGTCACACACCATCATTTTGTTGTGATCTTATTGGTTACCCAGGTCAACCCCAATTAATGTGTCAGGTCACTACACTAGAATGTAAAAATCAGGGAGAGGATCATTGTTGCTAATTTGGAGACTGACTAACACAACAGCCACAATTGTTTCTTACCTGGAATACTACAATACCCTCATTAATAGCTTCAGTACTTTGTCCTAATTTTTTTTTTGCTCAAAGCAACCAAAAACATGTTTTAATAAAACAAATTAGATTATGTCATTTGTCAACTTAAATTATTTATGTCATTACATTGAACTTAGAAATTTGTGCTCCTTAGTCTTCCTTGCAAGGTCCTCACAATCTGAAGCCAGCCCTCCTTATCAACCTCATCCTCAGCTCTTTTCTCTTTGCCACCATTTGAGCCTTGGTGGGGCTGCTTACTCATGAAGAAATTGCTTCTACCTTCTTCCCCACAATCTGGAACATCTGCTCATTCTTTAGGTCTCAGATTAGACTTTTCCTCAGAGAGATTCTTCCTAATGCTCAATTTGAAACTCTACCTAGTACTTTTCCATTATACCATTCACCCTGATTTATAATTTAATTATAAATTATCTCATCATTATGGTAGCAAGAGCCATCCGCATTCTACACCAAGCATCTATGATGCTTGACCCTTAATATTTATTAAATATAACGAATGAATGACCTTTAGTCTTTAGGTGAGGATTGCAGATGAACTTCTGGAATTTCAATATATGTCTCTCTTCTTTTAAGCTTTGCCAACAATTCCAATGCCAGAGATGAGAAACAGAGAGAAACAGAAACAGCCAGAAATGTTTAAAGATTAAAAACATTTTTTCTCTCTATTTTGGTAATTTTTAATAACCAAAGCCTGAAAAGGATTAACTTTTTTGGATTATTGATTTTAAAATGGAGTATAAGTGATTTAAGTACATTTTGTTCCATTCCTGATGATTTTTTTTTTAAATAGGAAGAATGATATAGAAAACCACCAAACCAATTACTGCATAGGAATCAATAAATACCTCTCTCTCTCTCATGTATTTCTTACCAAATAGCTTGAATAATATCATCTGTTCTTGTTTTTGTGCATTCCTATTCACACAACTCAAATGAAGATAAACCAAAGGCTTTATGAAGCACTGGAAAGAATTGTGTTGTCAACCAGTTCATGTTCCTCAGCTCTATGGTTCTAGGACACAGAGGAGAATATAAGGCAAGTGATGTACCCTGTGTGCATCATAAAGCATGTGGCACATTCAGGAATGAGCACCCTGCAAGGATAAATTTAATGTTACAGAACACATCTGTGGTTCAGGAATTCAGTCTGCACAATGTTTCTATTTTTCTGGTCCTGTTCCCCACTGGACACAGCTCCGAGCACACCCTCCAAAAAGCCCTTGCAAAGTCATTTGCAAAGGACATTTAAAACTACTTACTCCTTTCTTATTTGCAATTCCTTCATGTCTTTAGAATAATTGGTAATTTTTATGTACATGAGTCTTAGGGTGTGGCTGAAACTCAAATAGGAGACCAGCAGAGTGAGGAGACCCTCTGCTGTGGGCAGTGATTATAAGCAGCTATTTAGAAGACTTGAGATGTTTGCAAGTAGACATGTTAGCAGTGACAAAAAAGAACATGAATAGATTTCAGCAAAAAAAAAAAAAAAAAAAAAAAAAAAAAAAAAAAAAAAAAAAAAAAAAAAAAAAAAAAAAAAAAGCAAGGACTATTTTCCAGAACAGATGCAGAAACTCATAAGCTGGGTCAGTGATAAATTAGTATAAGAACAAACTTTTCTCCCCCCCCCCTGAGTAGACAGTGAGAAACACATATGTGATTTTTAGTCAGGCACATGATTTGTTTTCAAATTATTAGCTTAGATTATGCTATAACCTCAGTGTGGCAGGAAGACATATACTATAATCTTGGAATGCTCACTTGTAATAGTTATTGTGTTGGATAATTAAATATTATTTAAATAATTGCACAGATAACGATTGTGGTGTCTTGCCTAGGCATGGAAAAGGAATAGCTGTAAAGGAGAGGTAAGATAAAGAAGAGGCAAATAGAATTCTTCTAAAGACAAATGGGCAGTAGTTTTAAATCTAAAGCTCCAAGGTCAGTGGGACATGCTGGGGCATGCCTGCAATCTCATTACTTGGGAGACTGAGACAGGAGGATTACAGGTTCAAAGCCAGCCTCAACAATTTAGCAAGGCTCTCAGAAACTTAGTGAGATCCTGTTCCCAATTTAAAAAATAGGGTTGGGGAGGTAGCTCAAAGGTAGAATGCCCCTGGGTTTAATCCCCAGCACCATACGTACACAAAAACAACAACAATGACAACCACCACAAAAACAAAAATCGACTCTCTATGGTCACACTTTGGCCTCAGTCTGGGACTCAGCTAGGCCTCCTGCTGGAGACTGGAAAGCCCTTCCAGAGCAACTTTGAATATTCTCGACTGACTTTGAAGGTTCTTTGAGAACCCCTCCCCAGACTTGACACCTCCTCGTGGTCAGTATTTACACACCTTTTTCAAAGTTTCCTATAAAAGAAAGCCCTCACCCCTCCAACCAAATCAGTCTGTCATCTGACATCCCCCAACCCTGGCCTCTCTAGTTTCTTTGAATTTCTTTACCTAAATTTCAAGTTTCTTTGAATTTCTTTACCTAAATTTCAAGTTTCTTTGAATGTCTTTACCTAAATAAACCTGTCCATAACTTGTGTTTTGTCCTGAAATTTTTCTCCAGCCCTTGTCCCCTGGCATGATAAAGTTGTAAGTGTAGTAAGTGCTGCGAAGCAAAGTACATTTCGAGCTAAGAATATGTAGAAGGGGATTTAACCTATTAAAACAAAACAGACCAGTTAAATTTAACAGCTCTTACTTAAGCAAGAAAACAGGTTCTAGAAGGGAACATTCCAGACTAAATATGGCTCAGAATGCAGCGCCCCACCACACATGCAGGATTTATTTACAGCCAGAGAAAAGGAAGTGACGTGAAAAACAACCTGATTAGCTGCAGTCAGTGGTTGCCTTATATGGTCAAGTTTTGGCAGCTTTCAGCTTGTGATTGGATGGAGGTTCAGCCGCTATCATTGGCTGAGACTCAGTTGCTTGGTTACAAGGATATGTACTTTTAGGTTATATTTACATTTTTTTTTCAACACATCAAGTTAGGATACAGTTGACTGGGAAGATACTTTGAGCCAAAGTCTTATAACCCAAGTATGAAAAGACGTTTAGGTCAAATTAATTTCATTTTGACAAATCTTATGAGGAAAGTGCAGACAGGCCTTAGCGAAGAAATAATTCTGTGATATGAAGAAGGAATGAGAACTAAATAAGTAAGGGGAGGGGAAAAGAGGAGAGAGAATGGATTTCAGGCTGAGGGAATAGCTGAGACAAATACTTGATGGAAGGTGGGAGCATGGTGTATAAAATAAAAGACTGTCTATAGTGGTGTTTAAGGGACTGGTGTGTGTGTGTGTGTGTGTGTGTGTGTGTGTGTGTGTGTGTGTACCTGATGGGGTAAATGGTGAGCAGAACAGATCTCTAAGGGCTCTTGGACCATATGTATTGTCTTATATTAAAAATGAGAAGTTTCAAAGAGTTTAAATTAGATAGCAGAGTACCAAAACAATCACTCTTATGTTTTGAAAAAAAGATTCCTCTGAAAGAACTGTATAGATAGATAGATTATAGAAAAAAAAGTAAAGGACAAGTCAGGGGATTCTTGATTTTCGTAGGTAGATGTAGGATTCTTGATTTTGTAGGTAATGGGGACTGTATAGTATGGGTGGAGATGGTGGAGACATCTGTGAAGACATGACCATATAATGCTGATAAGACGCGGACTGTAGCCAATTGGATTATTTCTGTAGTTCACTTCCATTTTCTCTGCCGTGTATGATGGGGTGATGCCACATTCTGAATCGTATTTAGTCTGCCATATCCCCTTCTAAAAACATTTCTCTTGTTTAAGTAAGCATTGTTAAATGTAACTGATCTAGCTGGGCATGGTGACACATGCCTGTAATCCCAGTACTTTGGAAGGCTGAGACAGGAAGATTGCAGGTTTGAGGATAGCCTCAGCAATGTACGGAGACTCTCAGCAACATATTGAGACTATGTCTTAAAATAAAAAATAAAATATCTTGAAGATGTAACTCAAAGGTAGAATGCTTCTGGGTTCAATCCCCAGTTCCCCCCCCACCCCCCCCAAATTTAACTGGTCTGTGGAGATAGATTCAAGAGATATTTAAGAGGCTAAAAGGAACCGAAATGGAGTGTAGGGACGCTGAAAGAAGGAAAATGTTATAGCCATGACTGCAGGTTTGTTTTTCATATTAGAATGGTTGGTGGTTTCCTGCCGGGCGTGGTGGCGCACGCTTGTAATCCCAGCATTCGGGAGGCTGAGACCGGAGGATCCGGGTTCGCGGCCAGCCTCAGCTATCTAGTGAGGCGTTCCGCAACTTAGTGAGACCCGGTTTCAAAATAAAGAATAAAAAATAGGGCTGGGGGTATAGCTCGGAGGTAGAACGCTGCTGAGTTCAATCCCTAGTACCACAAAAAAAAAAAAAAAAGAATGGTTGGTTGTTTCCTTACTTGGCTGGAGATGGGCAGTGGATATCAAAAGTTTTTTTTGGCCAGGTGTAGTGGCACACCCTTGTGATCCTAGTAGTTGGGAGGCTGAGACAGGAGCATGGCAGTTTCAAGGACAGTCTCAGCAATTTAGTGAGGCTCTCAGCAACCTAGTGAAACTCTGTTTCCAAATAAGAAATAAAATCGGTTTGGGGGTGTAGATTGGAGGTAGAATGCCTCTGGGTTCAATTTCCAGTACTACAAAAAAAAAAAAAAAAAAAAAAAAAAAAGAGTTTGATTTGGGAACTGTTGAGTTTGAGATATCTAAGAAAATTAATTAAAGAACTGATGTCATGTGTAATGGTACATGTTCTGGGGCTTCAGTACAATAGCTGAGCTTAACCATCATTATGGCACATGTCTCTGTTCCTTCTGATGTAGGACAGAAGGAATAAAATTTAGGCAGAAAGGAGACATTGGGGGGGAAGGGAAAGATAGTTTTAAAATCTGAAGAGTTCTAGCTGACCCCACCCTATAGGGTGTGCTCAATCTTAGAAAAGTCTAAGTGGGCCACACCTTTTTAATCCCCTGAATCCCAGCCCCCATGGGACACTCAGGGCAAAGGTCAG